>JACXGI010012977.1:0-21703 GCA_016801175.1 Esox masquinongy | reverse complement strand
ACAGGAGATGTCCTCGCAATCTGACAGATTTGGAGCGCTTTTGCAAAGAAGAGTGGGCAAATATTGCCACGTCAAGATGTGCCATGCTAATAGACTCCTACCCAAAAAGACTGAGTGCTGTAATAAAATCAAAAGGTGCTTCAACAAAGTATTAGTTTAAGGGTGTGCACACTTATGCAACCAGGTTATTGTGAGTTTTGTATTTTTTATTTTTCCCCCTCAAAGATTTCAGTTTGTTTTTCAATTTAATTGTTCACGTTATAGGTCACATTAAAGGTGGAAAAAGTTCTGACATGATTTATCTTTGCCTCATTCTTTTACATCACAAGAACCGGGCATTTTAACAGGGGTGTGTAGACTTTTTATATCCACTGTATCTGGATTGCCGTTAAATGTTGTAGGCAGGCTATGTGAAAATTTTAAACAAAAAGTTAGTAGCCAAATGTTATATATCACAAAGTATTGATATATACCTCCACCAGCTATCAAAGCCAGAGACAGGCTGTTCTGTTTTGCGTCTGAAAAAAACATATATATTACAGAATATCCTGAATATACACTGTTCAAAAAAATTAAGAGAACAGTCAAATCACATAATCGGGTCTCGATGAACGATATATATTAAAGATCAAAATCTTTACTGTACATTGCATAATTCGGTGAGAACAAAAAAAATGACGTAACAACGGTCAGTGGAAACCAAACCGATTGAGAGTTGGATTCAAACTCACACCGAAAATCAAAGTAGACAATTGAAATCACAGGCTATTCCAACTTGTGTGAATTTAATCAAGGCAACTCATATTGTGACTCAGTAGTGTGTATGGCCTCCACGTGCCTGTATGCACTCCCGACAATGTCTGGGCTTGCTCCTGATGAGACAGCGGATGGTTTCCTGGGAGATTTCCTCTCAGACCTGGATCAGGGCATCAGTGAGCTCCTTGTCAGTCTGTGGCACTACTTCGCAGCATCGGATGCACCAATACATAACATCCCAGAGGATCTCAATTGGACTCAGGTTTGGGGAACGTGAGGTCCAAACAATGGCGTCAATGCCTTCGTCATCCAGGAATTGCCTACACACTCCGGCCACATGAGGCTGGGCACTGCACCAGTGTAAGGTCTGACGATGGGTCTGAGGATTTCACCCCGTTACAAAACAGCAGTCAGGGTACCGTTGGCCAGCAACGTGGAGGTCTGTGTGACCCTCCAAGGATATGCCTCCCCAGACCATCACTGACCCACCGCCAAACCGGGCATGCTGGATGATGTTGCAGGTAGCATAACGTTCACCACGATGTCTCCAGAGTCTTTCAAGTCTGTCACATGTGCTCAGTGTGAACCTGCTGTCATCTGTGAAGAGAACGGGGCGCCAATGGCGGACCTGCCAATTCTCGTGTTCTCTGGCGAATGCCAATTGAGCAGCACGGTGCTGGGCTGTGAGCACAGGTCCCACTGGAGGCCCTCATGCCACCCTCATGGAGTCTGTTTCTAACAGTTTGGTCAGAAAAAGGCACACCAGTAGCCTGCTGGATGTCATTTTGTAGGGCTCTGGCAGTGCTCCTCGTGTTCCTCCTCGCACAAAGGAGCAGATACTGGTCGTGCTGCTGGGTTAATGCCCTTCTACGGCCATGACCAGCTGTCCTCGTTTAACGGCCATCTCTTGGTATCTCCTCCATGCTCTTGAGACTTTACTGGGATACACAGCAAACCTTCTTGTGACGGCATGTAGGGATGTGCCATCCTGGAAGAGCTGGGAAACCTGAATGGACTGCCGGTACCGCCTCATGCTACCAGTCATGACAAGAACACTAGCAAAATGCAAAACTAGAGAAGAATCAGTCAGGAAGGATAAGGAGAGAGCAATTGTCTATGGCCACCACCTGCAAAACCATTCCCTTTTTGGGGATTGTTTTTCTCTTGCCTCTCCAGGGCACCTGTTGTCACTTTCATTTGCACCAAAACAGGTGACGCTGATTCACAGTCGCTTATGCTTCCTAAATGGACAGATTGATATCCCTGAAGTTCAGTTGACTTGGTGTTATACTGTGATGATTACATGTTCTCTTAAATTTTTTTTTAGCAGTGTATATACATTAGTATATTCAGTGTTAAAACCATATTATACATGTAAAATTCACATTTTTCTACAAAGCATGACAAAGCACATATTAAAAAGAGTGCAAATAAATACATCTTGGCCTATTCAGTTGTACGCCGTCCATCCAGTATAGCCTATGCAGTGTGTTTGTCTCCTCATCCACCCCCCCTTCACTCATCTCACGCTGCTTCTGTGGCTCCCCCATCATCTCTGGCAGCCTGAACAGGCCTCCATTCCTGGCCCCCAAGAGTGCATGCTGTCTCTGCCCAGGCTCCCTACGGTGCCCATGCCCAGGCCTGGCCTCGCCACCTGGCCCCAGGCTGCACATGCTGCCCATACCCAGCCCTTCCTGCAGTGCCAAGGCCTCTACTCAACCAGGGCACTAGCTTGCTGATTCCTTACTGTATTTTGTATTTTATGCTTCTGTTCTGAATACCCGGGGCACTTATATGGTGCACCTCCCCCTCTCTGGCATCCCTTACATCCATGGTTCACCTCCTTAAGTCCACAGCACACCTCCATTAGTTGATTATTAATTGATATTGACCAAGATGGAAGACTAACAGCCCAGATGATACATTATGGAGGAACAATAGCCATGGAAAACAAGAGTTGGACTCCATTCACAGAGTAGACTAAACACTTGCCTTAGCCACTTTCACCCTGGGCAATCCCCATCAAAACCATATGCAGTTTTGATTGCAATCTTGAACGCTGATCCAATTTACAAAAGCTGCCCCCTCGGCCCTTGGTTTAGACTGAAGGGACAAGTGAACAACTTAGCTGGCAGGATTGATCAGTCAATTCAATGCAAACTTTGGATACTTGTGTTACGCTAGTGGTCGCAAAGTGTCATATTTAATCAACATGACTACATTTTTTATGTCAAACTCGAACCTCCCTGGTAATTATGACTAATATCCCATGGAGAAATGGCTATAACACAAGATGAAAGACCATTAGCTCACATGAAACAAGATGGAGGACCATTACAGTAGGTCTACTTGGGGCAGGATTTATCTTGCAGAATCTTCTTGTCCCTTTCATTCCCTACAGGCCTCTTGCTTCCACAGGGAAATCAAAACAAATACATTAAAATGTAATTTATTAAAACACCACCAACTCAAGTGCACCAACAAAAGGAAACACAACAACAAATTAGAGAGGCCTTAGTTAGTCCAATTTGGTTCCCTACTATAGCTGTGGCACCTTGCCTAGACCAAAGCCAGACCTCCCAAACGTCCCCCTTCTCACATCTTCAGGTTTTCTTTATTGCAGCCAATTCCACAGGCCCAGGTGAAACTGAGCTTCCTGCGTTCGCTGCACAGCCTTTATATGGCCTTCCTCAAAAGGCAACACAGATCCTGCCACTTAAACATCAGACATCACATGGCTTCCCCAAAGTGTGTCATTACATAATAGAGCAGGATAATCCTACTCTGCCAGACAGCCATCATACAAGCCAATTCAGGATTGGGCCAGGACCTTCCTGTTGAAATGCAACCCTGCAACAGGAACTCCATATACAGTGCCTCTCAAAAGTATTCACCCCCTTTTACGTTTCCACAATTTGTGTTATAACAAGAAATCAAAATGGATTGAATTAGGAGTCTTTACGACTCATCATCACAAAAAAGGTGAAAATTAAAATCTCAAAGTTTCTCTAAATTAATTACAAATATAATACAGAAAATATTTCATTACATAGGTATTCCCCTTTCGTGCTATGACACACCTGAATGAGCTGTGGTGCAACCGTCTTTTTGAAGTCACATGGTTGGAAATACATCGCTCACAACTGTCTCACAATCAGTGGCCCCCCCAGGCCATAGGCCTCGTGAATCATATCCACCTTTCCACATGTTAGCAACAGCCCTGGGAATACAATGCATTATGAACTCTTTCAAGTACCAGGAGACTTTAAACCCAATTGTGTCTGCCTCTGCCAGAAGGCTAAAACTGGTTCGTCATTAGATCTTCCCGATTGACAATGACCTAAAGCATTCTTTCAGTTTCACAGAAATGGCTCGTTAATCACAGCTTTTGCAATGACCATCCCAGTTCCCTGACCTTAACCCCATTTAAAACCATTGGGGTAAGCTGAAGAGAGAACACCACAGTTGAGGATCAAGGACTCTGAAGGATCTAGAATCTCCATGAGTTATTGGTCTTAGATAACGTATGTTTTCTTCCACAGGATCATTTTGAACCAACTCAGTGTTTTTATCTTGGCAGTACTTTTTGTACTGTCCATCTGATATAGACAGTTTTTGGTTCTTCCACTGCATTTTTCTCTTTTCAGATGTATTTATATAATACATTTGTTTCTTCAAATGTTTTTATAAAATTTCTTGAGCTATTTTGCAATATATTAATATCCTTGCGGACAATACAATAAATTATTTCTTACTTTTAATTGCATCAATGTTTATTTGTATTCATTCTATATGTTATATTTTGTTTATATGAGCAAAAAAAGACTTACAGCTCATATAACAGTTATAAACAATTGTCTCAGATGACCTAAGATATTTGCACTGTACTTTAATTATAGTAACCTTTTAAGAGTGTTAAGGGTAACTTTGTATTGAATATGTCACTTTGAAAAGATCAGTATAGGATAATAATCTAGGTAAACACAAAGTCAGTCCTGTTTTGATGGTTGATAACGTGTTTCACACAAACCAATAAACACATTTTAATACATGTTAGGGGCATGTAGGCCAGCACACAAACATTTTCATCACTGAACCTTAGAGGGTAAACAGCTGAGCAGTATATTTGCCAATGTATTGCTTCTATAAAAGTCAAACTTTTTTTTATAGATTAATGCACAGTAACATTAATATTCACACTTATTATTAGAGATTGGATTATTAATAATTTCTGTTTGCTGTACAACACATACATATGCTACACTGTAGAAAATATCTGCTGGCTGAATTGCATCTCAGAAGATACCAAAAGTCCCATTTCCAAAATGTACAGATTTCTACCATATGAAAATCAAATGAGCCAGGATCTAAGCTCCAACTCCCCCTGTGACAGGTCTGTCTGGCCCTGTAGGTGTTAACCTCTTTATGGGCATCACTGGAAATCCAGTTAGTGTAGCTCAGAACCTCCAGCTCCATATTGGCCTTAGTCAGCCGGCTGTTGCAAGAGATGGAACAAGAAGTCAAGGATCTCTTCTCAACGTTCATTAGATTCAATCCACTGCTTAATGCCTTGTGTATATTATATTTTACCTTTTTATTCGCAGTTGTAGCTGTATTCAGACCAACAGCCAAACTGTAGCATGTTTTATGGTCTGCAATGCTTTCCCATTGTTGCCGTGTAATGTCCCTTGCGGTGATATGCTTTGTCACTGCCTACTTTGTCCTTTGTGGTGTTGTCATCCTTTATTAATGCTTGTACCATGTTGTGTTGTTGTTGTAGGTCTACCTTTATGCAGTGTGGTGTTATTGGTATTGATGCATTGTTGTGTTGTCTCCAAGTGTGTTCTGTTTGTCTATGCTATCTGTCTTGTATTACATTTTCTTGTCATCCCTGTCCCACAGATTGCTTTTTGCCTCTTGCCAAATTCTTAGTTAAAAATGTGTTGTTCACTGCGATGCCTAGTAAAATAAAAAGTGTAATAAGAAAAACAACAGCAGAGGGAAATGAACCACCAAGACAGCCACAGCTGTGTGTGTGTGTGGTTTAGGGTATGAATGTACGTATATCATGTAATTGTGTGTGAGAGTGGCAGTATCCTGTGTGTTAATGTGTTTGTGTGTTCCTGTGCGTGATGAATGACATATAACGGGAGCTGAGGTAGAAAAAGTTATACAAAAGCAGATCTGTATATAACACTGGGAGTCATCTACGTCAGTGTCAGTGAGACTTCAGTACACAGGTACATAATTAATTTAGCTATAACACGAGAATAACTCATACATTACTCACTGAGGGAGAAGACTAGCCTCCCGACACACAAACACACACACACACACTCAAACACCCACATTCTCCTGTCAGGATGTCTCTTGCTATCTTGTTAGTAAGGTGTTTTAATGACTCTTTTCTTGGCCATGGTTTCTACAAGCATTTTATTTCTTAATGATTCGCTTCAGAGTGGCAGTCATCACCTCAGATGACTCAGTGTGAAACTGCTACAAAAGACTAATAGATTTTTACAAAATAGTTCCACACAAACAACTGAAAAGAAACCGTAACCAATGGTTATGGCTATGTATTGCTGTACAGAGCACTGCGACAAAACTATTCTAATAGGGTGTTATGTCACACCTGTGGGCGGCTGCCTAGAACACAAAAAAATGAGCTGTTTCAAAATAAGCACTTGCATTTTGCGTTCTCCCCAACTTTCAAGCATATCATAACTTCAAAGATCGCCTATGAGAGCATGGAAGAGCTTTTGAAATCTTACATTTGAAATTGCTTGTGGATGGGACACCACATCATCAGCACAGCAGTGTAAGGCTGGCATCGTTTGATAGAGAAGTTTCAGGAATATTTTTGTAATCCTAGCTAGCTTGATACCTGCTGGGGTCCTTCATGGTTTTTCTTTTCGATGACAATAACTATTGAGATTCTTTGTCATGTCCCACAACAGATGTTTGTTTCTTGGGAAATAAAACTAACATAACTGTCCTTTCCTCAGTTTAATAGTGTCGATCCTCATGTGGTAGAGCATTTTTTTATTCCCATTATGAAAAATTAAGTTACGTAACCTTTGAAAGTAGTAGTTCAATACATCAGTTTCTGCAGGTATACACATGAAATTCACTCAGTGGCTCAAGCATTTTTTTTTTTTCAGAAAAAAATATTAAAGTGTAAAAATGCCGTTATCAAAAGTGAAGTTGTATTATTGATTGCACACATTTACTAGAGTCACATCCAATATAATTTATTAGGGTATATTTCATCATTAGACTCAATGGAAGTCTATCCTCAAATAACACACCAACAGCATTCAAAGACAAACCCTGCTTAGCTTCAGTGCCAAGCCAGCAGTGGAGTGTAGGATGCTATGCTGGCTTATGACAAGTCACAAACACTTCTGATAAATATATCTGAGTAAAGACATTTCATATAAGTTATTGTGTTATGATTAATTCTGCAAGAAATGACAGAGAATTCCTCTACCAATAAAGCATGCAATTTATTAGACCACAGATTAAATTAAAAGTGCACAGAATGAGCTGATGCTCCTTTCCAATAATTATCTAGGGTCTTATTCTGGTAAAATGATTAATGATAAGTGTCTGCTGTTAGACAAGAAAAGAATATCAATCTCATGGGTGGGACTGCAACCTACAGGCAGAATTTAACCATCTGCATATTAGAGAACAATAAAAGGGTAGTAAGCTTATCACTGGAATTGCTTAAACTTGAATGGCAAAATAATACAGGGTAGTAAAAAAATACTTATACTGTCAAGAGTAGCTCAGTTAATAGAGCATGGCCCTTAGAACATGATGCTTGTTATATGTACATACATTTGTGTACCGGACACCATTTTTTCAGATTTATACTGAAGGAAGATATTTGTGTTCTAGACACAATTCTTTCAGATGTTAAAAACAAAATAATACATGGTAGTATAAAAGGTGAAATACTTTTATACTGCCAAGAGTAGCTTTTGGCAATGTAAAGTGTTAAGAACAATATGTTTACAGGACACAAAGGTTTCAAATTTAAGTTAAACAAAATATGTAATAAATGTTGGATAAGGATTATGGTTAGGTAAGGGTTAAGGTTAGGGTTAGAGTAAGAATAAGGGTTAATGTTTGGATTTAAAGTAACAACAGAAATGCATGTTGAGTCAACACTAGAAAATTGTGTCCTGTACACAAAGAGCCCTTTTCTAACAGGAAATTTATTTCTATTTAACAATCTATTTAGATGATATATTGTAAAATCTTAATAGATAGTTAAAAATGTTTTCATATCATGATCAAGGTAGTGAAGGAGCTTTCCTGTGTCTGACAGGCATCCCCCCCAAAACCAAAAAGTTTATTTTTTACTGTTAAAAAAATACAGCTCTGGAAAAAATTAAGAGACCACTCCTAATTTTTCTTAAATCAGTATCTTTGCATGTATGGCAGCCATTCCATTCCAGTGTCTGTTAAATTCCAACACAGGCACACCTCATTTTACTTTATGAGGTACTGATTAGGTGATTTCCTGAACCAAATCTAATTTATCGAGGAAAAGTATAAAAACCAGTGCTGTGGTCATCACTATCCTCTTGCAATAGGACCTGCTGGATGGCAAAAACAGTGCAAATAGCACATCAAAGCTAATGTGAATAAAAAAATAACTATTCAGCATGACAAAAGAGTTGAAAAGAAAAGCTTTGAGTGAGGAAAAGAAGGGTTCAACTCTGGCTTTATTGGCAGAGGGATACAGTGAGTGTTGGGTTGCTTCCATCCTGAAAATTTCAAAGACGGCGGTTCATAAGAACAAGGTCAAGCAACAGACATTGGGGACAACAAAGCTACAGATTGGCAGAGGGCGAAAAACGACTGTCCACTGACCGAGATGACCGTCAACTCATTCGAATGTCACTCAACAACTATAGGATGACATCAACTGACCTACAAAAAGAATGGCAAACAGCAGCTGGGGTGAAGTGCACGGCGAGGACGGTTCGAAATAGGCTCCTAGGCGCAGGGCTGAAGTTGTGCAAAGCTAGAAAAAAACCCTTCATCAATGAGAAGCAAAGAAGAGCCAGGCTGAAGTTTGCAAAAGACCATAAGGATTGGACCGTAGAGGAATGGAGTAAGGTCATCTTCTCTGACGAGTCAAATTTTCAGCTTTGCCCAACACCTGGTCGTCTAATGGTTAGATGGAGACCTGGAGAGGCCTACAAGTCACAGTATCTCGCACCCACTGTGAAATTTGGTGGAGGATCGGTGATGATCTGGGGATGCTTCAGCAAGGCTGGAATCGGGCAGATTTGTCTTTGTGAAGGACACATGAATCAAGCCAAGTACAAGGTTATCCTGGAAGAACACCTGCTTCCTTCTGCTCTGACAATGTTCCCCAACTCTGAGAATTGGTTTTTCCAACAGAACAATGCTACATGTCACACAGCCAGGTCAATCAAGTTGTGGATGGAGAACCACCAGATCAAGACCCTGCCAGATTTTTTTGTTTATTTTGACCAGTTATTATTTTATACAAATGAATACTCTAAATGACAATATTTTTATTTGGAATTTGGGAGTAATGTTGTCAGTAGTTTATAGAATAAAACAAAACTGTTCATTTTACTCAAACACATACGTATGAATAGTGAAACCAGAGAAACTGATAATTTTGCAGTGGTCTCTTACTTTTTTCCAGAGCTGTGTATAGTTAAAAACAAGCTCATCAGTTACCTACTACTCTTTCACCAGCACTTCTTAGTATTGGGCAGAACAGCCAGTGCTGACATTGCATATCAATTGCTTGCCTATGGAGATGGGCTGTAGCAATGAGATACAAAGTATTGCATTGTGTGACTTTTACCGCACATAGTTAAATGACCAGTTTGGGACACTGAAATGAATCAGATATTGCCTAGATGACCCCTCATGGCAAGCAATAGTCACTGGAATGCGATTGGATCAACCTTCAACTCAACAAAACAACAACGCACACAGTACTAAAGTGCCATAATTCACAACAACAAGCCGTACTGTATATCGAGCAACAGCAATTAAACAAGCAGATCAGTAAGTGTAGCTGATTAACATGCCTGATAACGATTACTGCCGTCTTTGTCACAAACAGCAAATGAAAACAATGTTGATGAACAGTGCAAAACATTCCTGAAAATTTTTTGTGTTAATACTCGTCATCACCTAGACCAAACCCATAATTTATGAATGAGCGCTTATTGGCCCGGTTTAACGGTAGCCGGCTCCAAACTTAAATCTACTCAGCCGGACCAGACTGATTTCCATGTAGCTTTTAAATGTAAACTTGTGGGATCAGGCGGCTGTGAGAGGCTACATGGTGATACCTCAGGGGCTAGAAAAAGAGAGATTGCAGAAGATAAAAAGTACATCTGGATCAAACAAGCTGCAGCATCTAATTACCGAGAACAGAGGATAGCAATATGCTCATAACTTATACAATAAGTCTTCAACAAGTATAAAAACATAATTGTGGCAGAAAGTATGGCTGTGTGGTTGCACACTTTGGGAATACTTTGCAAAGCTAAAGAAACTATTAGAAAAGCTGTGAGCCAAAGCTAACATAGGACACAGCTAGACTGGCATGGAGGATTATTGAAACAAATTAAGTATCAAGTTCAACTTTTGAGCTGACAGTTAGGATAATAGAAACCAAAGAATTAGACAACCAGGAATTTTAATTTGTTTTGGGAATTTGACAGTACAACTAATGAAAAACCAGCGCAAGCTGGATTGGACTCCTCTGTTTCTCGTTTGACCATGTTTCAGCAGAGATATAGAACTAGTTCAGCAACAGTTATGACATGAACATAATGTCTGACATGGAACTAGTCATGAATTCATGTAAAATAAATGATGAAAATCTAGACTAGTGGCGTATTAATTATTCATTGATGAAATTTAAACTACATTATTTGTTTAACATGCTTGACTATTTTAAATGACTAGGCTACTGATGCTTAGCGTTTTCATGAAATAATTGAAATCTTGAAAACTCTGCAGCCTCTTGCTGGCAATGGTTAGCAGATCAAATTTAAGATTACAGAAATTCCTTGCTCTTGTCTAAAGTGATGACTATGGCTTGCCTACGGCTGATAGGAGTCCTCTGGCCAGACATTAAAAGAGGCCTGGGAAGGTTGGATAGCTGGAATATTACGGATGTAACGCATGAGATGTGAATGACTTCTTTAGCAGCAAATGTCAGTCCACCACATGGCCATGAGAGGATGTTTTGAGTTTGAGTGGAGTTGATAACAGTTGATCGCGTGGTGGACAGGTGACACATTCCTGTCTATCTCTCTAAAATAAACACATTGATAAAACATAGGGATTCACGGTCTTCCTTCAATGCAATACGTAAATGCTGCATATCATTGGATTCTTCAGAGTCTGGCGACCACTCTTCAAAAAACTGGTATTTCAGTTGTAGGTCTATGGAGTTATTGTGATATAGATCATGAAATCATCAGAAACGGAAAGACACCAGAAAACATTAATAACGGAATGTCAAAATATGTAATTCTGTCATGTTACCTATTGACAGCAACATCTTTCTTCAGTAAATCTCTTCAGACAATTATACTAGACCTACTAATCTAAAAGGCATGGTTACACAAACTTTTATTGGGAGAAAAAATGCTTTCTGCAATAACCCTGCTAGACGTGCCTGACTGGTGATTTAGCCCATTTGAGAACATGCCAGTTCATCAGGATGCTAAGGCCCTTGAACTGTCTTTGGTAATCTTTGGTAATAAGCAAGGAAAGAAAGAAATAGAACATTTGCAGCAGAGAAGAGGGTAGCCATAATAAACCGTCTTCTTACAGAATAATAAAGGTCTGACACTAATGCCAGGGGCAGCCAGGCAGGCACGAAGACCATTACAACTGAGCAGGTTGGCTTAAGGTTCTGTCTGGGAGGCCAAAAACAGCCCAGAGAAAAGCCCTGTTACTGACAGTAGACACATAATTACCTCAGGACACTGCTGCTGCAATGGCTGGTATCTCACAGGTGGGTCTGATAGTAAAGATTGCTCCAGGAATGTTTTTTTGTCTTTTGAACTTTACCAGTAAACTAATATAATCAATGATTTTATCTAATCTATCAATGGTTTTATGTAGTCTGTCTCAAAAGTGTAGAAAAACTGACCTTTTTAGGTCATTCAGAATATTTCAGTTGTCCGTTTTTATTCCTTTTTTTCAATTCTAATCAAGCCACACTTCAAACCACATTCATAGATACAGTAGTTTAGAAATATCAGATTCCATGTGGTTTTTGCCAAAAAACATCTGATACTTATTAGATATAGAAATAAATCAAAGTCATTTCAAACTGCAAGTGTAAACCTGTCTTTATTTGGCATATTGTTTACTTGTTAGCTAACTAGCTAGCTAGTTTGTTGACAGTTTTTAGAAAGCCAAAAAGGGATGCTTTTTCGGACATGTTGGTCCAGCACATGGAGGCCGGGGCAACACCTTGAACTCATCATCACGTTCCTTAAACCATTCTCGAACAATGTGTGCAGTGTGGCAGGGCGCATTATCCAGCTGAAAGAGGCCATTGCCATCAGGGAATACCATTGCCCACTTCCCATAGTGCATCCTGATGCCATCACTTCCCCAGGTAAACGGCGCACACGGCCGTCCACATGATGTAAAAGAAAATGGGACTCATTGGACCAAACGACCTTCTTCCACTGCTCCAAGGTCCCGTTCCGACGCATGAATGCTTTCGACGGTGACAGGGGTCATCATGGGCACTCTGACCGGTCTGTGGCTACGCTGCCCCATACGCAGCAGGGTGCGATGCAGTGTGTTGTAACACATTCCCTCCGTAACATCATTAAAATTTTCGGTCCAGAATACAATTATTAGAAATACAACACATTGGTTAAAATGGTTGCATTTTGAGTGTCTGTGAAGAACATTGAGATGTGCAGATATAGAATGCTGTCAAGCTCACTGAGCCCACTCTATGTATGTTTATATATTACATTCTCTTTACAAATGTATGGCTTAAAGGCAAAAGATAATGCATTTCAAATGCTCTTTTAGATGAAGACATTGACACCAAAGGCATCTTAGATTAAATTAAGACTTCTGTCTAAAGTTGCAGATATTATCACAAGTGTGCTAAAAGAATTTACAGTTGATTCAAGCTCCACACTTTTACAGTATTTGGGTTTATTAATAAATATGTCAGAATGCATTGGTTAGGTTGTGGATCAAAGTGTCTATGCATATACAGTCAGGACATTTTGCAAGTATGAAACAAAGACAAAGATTAAGGCCAACAGAACAAATACAATGTTAATGCCATGCATTAATAACTTCCAGGCAAGGAGCAAGATTGTTATTTCAGTAGAATACATTCTAGAATGATAATAATCACCAACCAATCTGTATGCAGGAACATTCACTGCATGCCTGGTAATAAAACTCAACCTGTCTCCCTGAACTGTGTACAATTACACTAATGAATAATTGATGCAAATTAAACATACTAGCTGATTCCTTAACAGGAAGTTTGTGGCAGATATTCTGTGTTCGGTACAAAAGATGCTGGAAAAGAGAATATTAAGGCTACTAAATGGTTAAAATAATTATTGCGATTAATCACATTATTTTCTGCACTAAATACGTATTTTTCAATTTAAAAACAATGGCTTGACTTACATTGCCCTACCAGGCTTTAATTCCATCTTTATTAGAACATTTTTTGTAGCCCCTGAAAACAACACATACATTATTGGAACATGCAGCTATTGATGCTCTTTTTTAAAGTATGACTCCAATCTCCTATCAATTAACACTGCTCAAAAAAATGTAAGGAACATTTAAATCCCACATGATGAACGAAATATATTAAAGATCAATATCTTTACTGTACACTGTGTAACTTGTTGAGGACAAAAACAACGGTCAATGGAAACCAAAATCAACAACGAAAATCAAAGTAAACAATTGAAATCACAGGCTGTTCCAACATGTGTGAATTTCATCACGGCAAATCATAATATAACCCAGTAGTATGTATGGCCCCCATGTGCCGGTATGCACTCCCGACAATGTCTGGGCATGCTCCTGATGAGACAGTGGATGGTGTCCAGGGGGAACTTCTCCCAGACCTGGATCAGGGCATCAGTGAACTCCTGGTCAGTCTGTGGCACTACTTGGCGGCGTTGGATGCAACAATACATAACATCCCAGAGGTTCTCAATTGGATTCAGGTCTAGGGAACATGAGGGCCAGTCAATGGCATCAATGCCTTCGTCATCTAGGAACTGCCTACACACTCTGGCCACATGAGGCTGGGCACTGTCCTGCACCAGGAGGAACCCAGGGCCCACTGCACCAGCGTAAGTCCTGACGATGGGTCTGAGGATTTCATCTCGGTACCTAACAGCAGTCAGGGTACCGTTGGCTAGCACATGGAGGTCTGTGTGACCCTCCAAGGATATGCCTCCCCAGACCATCACTGACCCACCACCAAACCGGTCATGCTGGATGATGTTGCAGGCAGCATAACTTTCACCATGGCGTCTCCAGACTCATTCAGATGTGCTCTGTGTGAACCTGCTCTCATCTGTGAAGAGAATGGGACGCCAAAGGCAGACCTGCCAATTCTGGTGTTGTCAGGCAAATGCCAATCGAGCTGCACGGTGCTGGGCTGTGAGCACAGGTCCCACTAGAGGATGTCGGTCCCTCATGCCACCCTCATGGAGTCTGTTTCTGACAGTTTGGTCAGAAACATGCACACCAGTAGCCCATTGGAGGTCATTTTGTGGGGCTCTGGCTGTGTTTCACCTTGCACAAAGGAGCAGATACCGGTCAATCAATCAATCAATCGATCAAATTTATTTATAATGCCTTTTTTACATCAGCAGTTGTCACAAAGTGCTTTTACAAAACACCCAGCCTGAAACCCCAAGGAGCATGCAACAACAGTGTTGAAGGACAGTGGCTAGGAAAAACACCCTAAGTGTTTTAGCAAGAAACCTAGAGAGGAACCAGGCTCGGAGGGGTAACCAGCACTCTTCTGGCTGTGCTTAGTGAACATATTAAGAGAACATGTTGTAATAATTAATAAATGCATGTGGGCTGTGTCCAGAGTCTATAAAACCTAATCCAGGTCAGAAGCATGATCAGATTGAACAAGGACAGGGAAAGCCCTGGGGGGGGGTCAGAAGAGTGTCAGCTGGAATCGTGATCTGCAACACAACCAGGAAAACTTTGGACAGGTGCAGCAACTAATCTTTCGTGCCTGGTACTCGTGAGGTATGGGCCAAGACCTCATGTCATCCTAAGCTTAAACGGAGCAGATGACAAGGAAAATTTAGAGATTGCATTCCTTACTTACAAGCATTTACAGTGGAGAAGGAGAACTGACCCTACTCCCCCAACACAATAATATAGCAACGTAAAACCTTGGGGCTGAGACAGGGTCCAGTGACACAGTGGCCCTATCTGGGGGAGGCGCCGGACAGGGCCCAACAGGCAGGAAGTCAATCCACCCACATTGCCAAGCATCAACCAAAGGGACACCAACCAAACGCAACCACCCTGAAATGAGGGCCGAGTATTGCCAGCAGAGTTCACCCCAATTGCACAATGGACGTAACAGAGAGACAACAACAAGCCAGTGACTCCGCCCCCGAATGGCATTGGAGAGAAGGCATCTCCGTGGTGATGAGAGCCCACCTGGCAAAACAGCAACAGCAACAGCTTCCTAACTGGACAGATTGGTATCCCTGAAGTTTAATTGACTTGGTGTTATACTGTGATGATTACATGTTCCCTTAATTTTTTTGAGCATGGTAGTTAAACTTGACACTTAAAGTTGACACAACATGCAAACAAACATTTGTTTTTCCATCTTTGTGGGAAACTCAGAAATCCATCCCCTAAACCTAGCCCTAATCCTAACCTTAACCTAAACCTAACCCCAATTACTTGAGTTTTATGCCTAAACTTAATCTAGCCCTGATGTCAAACTCTGACCCTGGTTGGTAATGACTTGTGAGGCAGTGATACATCGATTGTCCAGAAGCAGACAGTTGACTCATTGCCTATTGCCCACTACCATCAGTCAGGTATGGTAGAGCTGAGAGCACAATGTGTAAGCGAGAGACAGGGCGGCAAATCTTTTTTTGCAGAGTGCTGGCACGATCCACATAGCCAATTGGTCACACATTGCACCTATAAAACACATGGAGCCTAAGGTGACCGCCTTATCTCCCTGTGCCAAAAGCCGGCCTTACTTATGGAAGTTGGAAACCCAGAAATCCACTGTCTACAGTTAGAACAACATCAAAAACTTGGCCAACCTGTCTGTGTCATGGCTTGAGTTATCTGTAGAACTATACTGGGCGGCACTTAACATGTTTCAGGAACCGCACAGTGAATCCTTTACTTGTGACTTGTGAAGAAATGTGTAGCCTGCCGGCTCCACTATAAACAAGTAACCTAGCCCAAGGTTGGATCTACAATGAATACTGTAGCAATGGAGAGTGGGCATTCACTTGGTGATGTGACACTGTTTGCATTTACCTGCAGCTTATCTGAGAATCTGGCCTATGCATGTTGGTATAGTTTTGAGATTAAGATGTGCTGTGTTTCCAACTCCCTCCCAAAACACACGAAACAAGACATACTTTCAGCAGCTGGTAGACCAATAGCCTAAGAATAATCATAGACGGATTCATTAAATAGCCAACTGAACTGGCTCATAGCATGCCTAGAGATATTTCTAATTAATTAGCGATCCTAAGCATTAGTTTTACACTGCAATCGTTTTGTGCCAGGGGCTGCAATAGTTTTTGTGCCTATGGTCAGCCTCTCCTGTCTCAGGCCCAATTTTAACATTCCATTAGTTTATTTGACGGGGGACTAGTGCCTCTCTGAATTACATCTTAAGGTTTATTTTTGGATCCAAAAATGCTCCCTCTAATCTTTCTGGTGCCCCGTTGACACCTGACATCTTAAGAGGACAGGAGCCCTTGTACCACACCTCAGTGCTTTTTTAGTCTTCACCCAGCACAGCCAAGTGTTTTTAATACATCGAAGAGGGTCCTACAAGGAACGATTCTTGGCCCAATGTTATTTTCCCTTTACATTAATGATATTGGTCTATCTGTTGAATGCTGCAACCTGTACCTCTGCAGATGACACTGTATTACTGTATATGATATGGCTCCCACGGGTGACCAGGCTCTTTGGGGGCAATGTCTGCATTCTATGCCCTGCAGAGATGCCTTTTGGACTTGAAGTTGGTGTTAAATTCTGAAAAAAAAATCACTTTCCTTTTCTAAATCTAGAAACGTGCCTGTTCATTTAGGCTTGGTTACTCTGGATGGTGCTCATATTGAACGTGACCCTGCATACAAAGAACTTGGCATGCAGATAGATGAAAATCTTTCCTTTAAAAACACATTAATGTGTTTAGAAAATTGAGGATAAACATTGGCTGTCTATATAGAAGGAGGTCATGCCTTACATTAGCAAGCAGGAAACAAAATGTTCAGTTGACTTTCATGTTGGTGGTTGATCATGATGATATTATTTCTATGAATGCTTCTACCTCTGTTTTCAAACCACTCAACATAGTTTCCTCATAGTGCATGACGCTTAATTATAGGTGATTGTTTCAGTACACATCATCTATATCAGAAAGTAGGTTAGTCGTCTTTGACGTCACGTAGATTCATGGTTTTCACACTTTTTGTTTATATGGCTCTCCTGCACAATTTTTACCACACAATATGTCTCTCCCAATATACAGAAATACAAGCTATCAGACAGGTTCTCAGGGATGGTTACCTCTAGATATTCCTTCAATCTCCACCAAGTTACGTAGATCTACTTTTAGTTTTTCTGCACCTCGCGTTTGGAATAACTTCCAAGATCATTTTAAATTGAATGAGTTGATGCCTCTAGGGCAATTCAAAAGGATGTTAGAGGAACATTACCATGAAGAATGTGTTTGTGTCTTGTGATTAGTGTGTTTATGTATTTTTGAGGTGTGCTCCCCATACTTTGTACTGTGAATTACATGTATCGACGCAGGGCTCATCCGCAAAAGTGATATTTTGTCTTAGCATGATCTCCCCTGCTAAAATATTGGTTAAATAAAAATGTTTTTAAAAAAAATAAGTCCAGCTCCCCTCTAGGCTTCTTCTTAATTAAGTTCCGACCATATTATTGAGATTTTCCTAACACTGTCCATCAAATCTTATTGTTGCTCTTTAGTGTTTCAAGCTAACAATAAAAATATACCAAACTGCAACTTTAGAATTTACTCAGAATAAAATAACTGGTCAGACAGGTCTAAGTCTATTTATAGCTGTTGGCTATGTTCTTCAACATGAACTAGTCACAAGCTGTTACTTAAATAATTTGTTTAAATATTTCTAGCTGAGAACTACAACAAAAACAACTAAATGGACCATGTGTTGATTAAAAACCTTGAAGTAAGTTTGAGTTGAAACAAGGTGGATTCAGCTACTTGAAACAAGGTGGATTCAGCTTGCTACTGTATACAGTATCTATTTCATGTTTGCATTGCTAGTTGGTATTTGACCACAAAAGAGATGGACAATGCTTCTGCAGCTGTCAAGAGAGAGAGTGCACTGCATTGTGCTTAAATATGGTGCCATAAGGTATTACCTGCAATCTAATCACCCAATGCCATGTAGTCAACACAATATATTTTATGATAGGTGTTGTGACAAATACATATTTTGCAGATAGAGTCTTTTGGTCCTAATAACTAGCAGTTCTGCTCTGCCATGTATTCAATATATATTACTACACTGTTTTGTGTAGTGAACTGTTTTGAATGCAAACACGATTAATATGTAATGAATTTTTTTTGGATTGGTAGTCCTTCTGGGATTGGATGAAACATGTATTATTACATGTTAGTTTAAGGCACATTAGAGAGGAATTAATATATTGTTTACTAAAAAACATCCAAGAAAAGGGATATTTTACAACTTCAATTTACATTTGATTGATAAGAAGGAAGTAGTTTGCATATACTGGCTGTCAGATACTAACACACCTCGGTTTCTACCTATCTTCCTACCTTACTAGGACTTTTTTTTCTAGCCACTGTGCATTCATTTAGTTTTTCTTTGCTCTTTGGGGGTTTAGACTGGGTATCTCTATATGCCCTTTCTGAAACTGCTCTTGTAAAAAGGGCTTCATAAAATAAATGTAATTGAATTCAATATTGCTGAAGCCAATTTGTACCATAAAAACTGATTCAATTTTGATACTGGGCACTTCAGGTACCCTTAAGGAGAGGACCATACTGGATTATGAAAGAACCATTCACTACAGAACAGCTCTGACATCTACTGTAGGATATGAAATCTTTAATACACAAGTTGTCAGAACCATGCTTTGCTCAGATTCTGTAACAGTGCTCAAAATCCCCCCTTGTGGAGCAATGTAACATTGTTTACATGATCTATAGTTATTATAGTTATACAACATCTACATGTTTCAATGAGGAGGGACAATCCCATAGAGGCAAACCACTATGCTGCACATGATGACAATATCTGTAAACATCATACCTGAAATCAACCAACCAGCATTAGAATAATGAAGTGTTGAGTGTTGCCAAAGTTAGGAGACCTCACAGCTATAACAGAGCAGAAACAAAATGGGCCCCGTAGACAGGAAACCCTCTTCTTGGTACCAAACACAATGGCTAAGACCAAATGAGGTTAGCGAAGTTTATTAATACTCTGCAAAGAGCTAAAATGTCAGGCAACAAGGTCCTGACTTAATGAATTTAATCATGATTTCAAAACTGATACATGTAGTACACACCTGTGACATCCTGGCATGGCAGACTTGCATTGAGATCCACCGCCCTCTCCCCTTCATTTACAGCATGGACACCTGTTCCATGTTATTGCCCTCCCCTGTGTTCCTGATCACTGGCCCTATTTAAGATCCTTCTTTCCTAGTGTATCTCGTCGGTCTTTGTGTTTGCTTTTTGTTCCTATGTAATGTTGCATCATTATTGTTATATCTTAGTTATTTATTAAAAGACCTCCATTCTCCCTGAGCCTGCGCCCTGCCTCATTCCTGCAAAGAAACAACACCTAACATAACAGGAGTTTGATAACTATTCGTTTTAACATCGGACATGTGTCTGACGCTATAGTTAAATAAAATAAAGAGCTAAAATAAAGCATTTAGCAGAGCAACTGATTGGGTGAGTATTCTTTTTAATCTTGAATCAACGCTTTCTACGGAAATATCTCTATATCCATACTGTATCTAAATGCAACAGAGGAAATCAAGCAATAAGTGAAGAAAGTGTTTATTGAGATTAGCTGAAGTAGCTACTTTATCATGCTTCACGCGGGTAGCAAATAGAAAAACATGGCAGGGTTATTAAAATGTAATGAAGTGTAGCGTGACTTCTCCTTTGGAATTAATAAGTCCAGGGAGAAGACTGATTAATCAAACAAAAGCAGAGAAAGATGCATACTTAATGTTCCATATCCAACATACATGCTGTGAAAAATATAAAAGCTTTACAAATTTTAACCCTCATTTAAGACAGTGATCAATATTTGTGAAATAATTTCATAAAAGGCTCACTTTGGGGAAATACTGTCTTATTCTGGCCCCGGCTAAAGCAGATCTCAATGTGTCAGCATTTTGATGAAGTCTAATGAGACCATGCTGACTCAAAATCACTGAGGTCACAGAGTGGAGTTCAGGAAGAGAACACTTGTTTTATATTTAGTCAGTAAAATCCCATATATTTTGTCACTAAAATCCCCCCAAAACAACAATGGTTTCCTGAGTACCAAGATACTGTAGCATTCAAACCATGTTAAAGCCTGCCTGTTCACCAGTAAAAAATAGCAGAAGCCTAGCATCACCAACAGTGTACCAATATCATACTTTATCATCAGCCAGAGCAGACCATAGACCCCAGCAGACTGTCAAAACACTCCTGCTGAGCTGAAGAAAATGGTTAGAAGCTAAAAACAACTTGAGAGACGAGCAATTGAGTTCCCCAGTGAACACTGGTTTCGAGTCAAAACGGATGTGATGGATATTGCAACATAGCAATTAAACAGGAGCCAGAAGCTCTTGGAATCATGGTCATTTTTATAAAAATAAATCTCTATCTCCGAGTGTAATAGGATAGATGGAAGCATGGCCACAACACGTTATATTTAACCGGGAATGTTGTAGCAGAAACAAACTCCTTCGTCAGTGACTTTCATCAGTGTGTGTGAGCGCCCACAGTGTGAGGAACAGCTGGCTGATGGCTCTGAGCAGAGGGCGATAGGGTGTACGCAGCATCAGAACATACACAAAACATTTTGCTCTACAAAAACACATGGAATCATGGTATATGGAATCTTATTAGCAAAAGACTCATTAGGAGTAGAGACTGGGGTGAGAAACAGATGTAAGAGTGTGTTTCTGCTTACACTACATTCAAACAGTTTGGAAAACTCACACATACTGTACATGGTCAGAAGGGTTAATGATGACAATTGCTATACTTCTGTTACTTCTGTCCCTAATTCAATCCATCAATCAAATGTATTTTATAAAGCCCTTTAAACATCAACAGTTGTCATAAAGTGATTTTACAGATACCAAGCCAGACACCCTGAATCAATCAATCAATCAATCAAATTTATTTATAGAGCCCTTTTTACATCAGCAGTTGTCACCAAGTGCTTTTACAAAACACCCGGCCTTAAAACCCCAAGGAGCAAACAACAGTAGTGTTGAATTTCAGTGGCTAGGAAAAACTCCCTAAGAAGGCCGAAATTTAGGAAGAAACCTAGAGAGGACCCAGGCTCAGAGGGGTGACCAGTCCTCTTCTGGCTGTGCCGGGTGAACATATTAAGAGTACAAATTGTAATAATTA
>JACXGI010012976.1:0-15510 GCA_016801175.1 Esox masquinongy | reverse complement strand
GGCATGCTCATGTTGCCCACAGCAGACTGACTCTACCACCTATTATAATTTATTTTCTAAGTAGTACTCATTGTATTCCCCAAATTCGCTGTCATCTTGCAAGATATTTGCTGTCAAGCTGCAATTGTGTCCTTTTGATGACAGGATGATGACATGACGTCACTACGACATACGAGATCCTCACCCTGAAATGATTAAGAAACCCCAGGTGACAGGAAGTTGTGTCATCAGAGAAGCTGTTACAAGGGAGCCTAAACAAACACACGCACAGACCGGAAAATGTGATGACAGCCAACAGCCAGCCAATGTGATTCCGTTCCTGTAGTGCCGCTTGGGACGAGGGCGGATGATTACAACAGGTGTAATACACCGGATGTAACGCCATTGTTAGCGTGCGCATTTAAGTGTACGTGCAATATAGATAATGCACTTCTACCGGGTTGTGCAACATCTGACGAGCCCAGTATAACCGAGGACTTGGCTCTGCAGTCTAACGCGTCGACAGACACACTGACCAGGAGCTGTAGGCTATGCAAGTTCCTCTGGATGAGTGTGTCTGCTGGATTACTTAAATGTAAAATGTATCCTGTGAGAGCGGCTGGGACACTGCTGTCCTCGGGAGTTACTGCTCCTGTAAGGCACGTCAGATGTTTCCTTACCTTCCCTGACTTCCGCTCCCTTGGGCTCCCTTTCTCGAGTCAAATTCTGTACCTTAGTTTGTATTTAACCTTTATTTTGATAGGGAGTCATGCGGAGACCAAATGTCTCTTAAAAATGTGACCTTTACTGAGGACACCTACAGTGGCCTATAGGCAAAGGCATACACTGTAATCATTTTCAAGTCTTTGCAACAAACTAACAAGAAATTTTATCCTGCCATAATCAATTACACTAAAGCATGAATGAACATCTTGTTCTTAGCTCCTTCGGAACTGCTATAAGAGACAGACTGTTAAAGGACAATGCATTCCTTTCCAGTAAGAGTGAACTTATCATTACCACCAAGGACCTCTGCATTATTCTGCTCGCTTTCCTCTGACATAGTGTCAACTTTAATATCCTCGCTCTCTCCTGTGTGTGTGTGTGTGTGTGTGTGTGTGAGTGAATGAGAGCGAGATAAACCTGCTCTTTACCGGGTAGGTCAGGGTGTTTATACAAGGCAGCGGACCGTTAACTCTCTCAACTGTCAGTTTGACGGCTTCATGTTTTCCGTATACAAATCAGGGCAGGGGTAGCGTTTAGTTAAGTAGGCCTATGCGCCACTTGTCAACCCTTACATGTTCACGGGTACCGCGTGCGCGCGTGTATATTTCTGGGCAAAACTTGATATTACACTTCACGGCGCACGATTCGGTTGTGGGAGGTTGGATAATAACAACGACATCCTCATAAATGAAAAAGGTTTAATTTTCCCATTTCTTTTGATGAGGAATATTAATTAACGTGTTAACAGTATACTGAACATGTCTGGCAGGTGTATGAATAGGCCTATTTAACTTTCATTTCGGTTTCTAGGGAAACCGAAATGAAACACTTTTGATAAATCAAAAGTATTACAAGAAGTAGTCTAATTCTCAGTTGATTGGTTGATAACCCACATGTTAAGGAGCAAACATTTCAATGTGCGTAATTTTGCTGGCAGAGTGATGTGTAGGCTATATTCTGTTTTGAGTAGCCTATGTCCATAGTTCACCAAGGTACCATGAGGGTAAACCGGGAGGAACACGTAACAGGGTGGGGAAGCTGATCCTGTTTCTTACCTTCCAGCGTCACCTCTCTACCGGCTCGTTTGAGCGCCTGCACCGCCTCGTCGTGCGTAGCATCCCGCAGGTTCACACCGTTCACCGATAGAATTGCGTCCCCCACATACAAGGCTTGGGTCTGATCCGCAGCGAGACCTTTGAAAATCTTACTAATAAGTATCGGCATTTTATTCTCCTTTCCTCCTTTTATACTGATACCTAGTCCCCCCACTTCTTGTTTTATCACCTTCACACATCTTTTTCTGTTCGCGATCGCCTCAGGCACTTGCTCGGGTAAATCCGTGAAAGCTGTCCTCGCCGCGGTTTTCGGACTGTTCGTGGGATCCTGGTGAGTGGCGCCGCTGCCGTAAGATCCATTGGTGATGCCGTTAAGGTTTACATTATCTCCCTGGTCCTCGCAACTCAACGTCAGAGCTTCTTCGTTCAAGTTGGCCAAAACTTTGTGCCATCGGTCCCTCACCAAAACCTCTAAAAATCCACTTTTTTGCACTCTGTTCCCCGAAATTACTGTAGCTACCGCCATCTTTGGAGCATTGTTAGAATGCCATGCGATTGTGGTGAATGATATAAACTTACATACGACTTTAATGCCAAACTCTCAGGCAGGGATTTCCAATAGTTCAGCAACTTCTGCTCGCTTCTTTTTTTGGCAAGAAACCTAGACTCTGGCCCTTTTCCAACAACTCATATCCTCTTTGGGTGGAGCAAACTATGGGCATTCCCACTGAGCAAATACATTTTCTGTTCTTACAGAACGGAGCTGAGTGTTGTGTTAAAGTAAAAACTACATGCATGTCTCCAAACAAATTATTCTAAAGTGCGGATACATCATCGCAATCGTACTACACCGGATCAATGTGTCTTATGACAAACATTGGGCCACCATCATGCTTGTTCGGTTCAGAAGGCGACGTGTGTAAAGGAATGTCCCCATGCTGGTCCCGACATTAGTGACGTTGGAGGTACCCCATGGGCCCCTGTCCCATCCATGCAGCACGACAGACTCGCAGTGTTTGCTCCTCTCGGGCGAATGAATGAAAACATATTTGGTTTAACGCAATATTTGGCACAAAATGACAATAAAATGTGTAAAATCGTCTCTTTTGCAAACACCATTGCCAAAATGCACGTTCAATGATATCTATGTTACATATACTGTACATTAGTGTCACAATAACCATTAAATGATTTATTATATGCTTAGTGTAAGTTATGCAAAATAAATATATATGATAGAGGAAAGGTTTCGTTTTTTGTAAAGCCGGAAAAAACTTTGTTGAAGTGTGTTAGCGCCATCTGATGGTGAATGTGCTACCAGTCTGTCATAATCTGCTGTACACGTCGATTATCGCCTATGCTTTAGTGGTCACATAAATTGGACTCGAAAAACATAAGCTAATCTTTTTTTCCGTGTCTTTGAATATTTATAAGGCCATTTCTGAGAAAGGTCTATTTTTTGCATCGTGTTTTTACATGGAAAGAACAGAGTGCCATGTTATTACCCTTGTTTTCTAAAGCTCCATATCGTTCCTCGGTATTTAAATAATTGATGGTTTATCTGAGCTGTATTTATAGCCTATAAAGTATAGCTTGTTTAATGCATAATTCACATATTTCATTTCTTCTCTCTCCTATTGTTAAATATCGTTCTATTAATCTGAAAAACAAACAGGTCAGTTAAAGATTTGGTTTAACTCACAAACCTTGTTTATGAAAAAACGATATCAAGGTTATGAAAGTAGGCTATAATCAGTATAATACGTTTGGGTTATTCAGGCTCCAAGGAAGATTCTCAACGTGACTACAAGTTTAAATAATAGATAAAATAAAATGCAAGCGGAGGAAGCAATTATATACAGTATATAAAGAGGGACAGAAATGGAAATAGACGGAGGAGTTAAAGAGAAAGTGAGAGGTAGAAAAAATGGGTATTCCAAGAATATGAATTTTAGGCTAATAAGGCGTATTGCTGTTTTATGCTCAAATTAGATATCAAACAAAACGAATGTTCTTTGTTGTGATAATGACCTTTAGCAAAAAAAAAGCAAACAAACAAAAACAAACAGTGAATTTAATTAGGAAGAAAGAGATTTCAGGTGTTTTTTAAGTAACCACATAATTAATTAATAACAAACTTGACATTCCCAGTGAGGTCAAAACCACCTGGGGTAGTGCTATTTGGGCCGATAATATAGCTTCCAAAATACGCGATTTTCCCCTCTAGAGTCTTCTAGAGGAATAGATTCTTCTGCTGCTCTGTTAACGACGTTTCCCTTTTTTTTGTGAATGATGTCATTTCAGGAACACGTTTCTCTTGACAATGTTGACTGAAAATTCCAGGAACCATGAAAGAAAAGGCTTGCTCGGCCCCCAGTGCAGTGTCGCAGTAAAAATACAAATTTTTATACTGTGTACTGCACCACTGGGGGGGGGGGGGCTGTGCGTTCCAAAAGCGCGTTTATAGTGACCATATATGCCCCATTGGATTATGTTTAATAGTAGTGGGTGGTATAGGGAATAGGATGTGCTTTGCAACAGGACCTGATTCTTTTTCATCCATTAGCATGTGGTCGCGACAGTAAGTCAGTGTATTGTGAAACAGCGGGGAGAAAACATGCAGCTCATTAGAAGAGAAATAAAAAGCTACATTGAGGAGATTGTGTGTGTGCAAAACAAGACTGTACTTAAAGCATTAGCTACCTGTGGTCTCATTTACGACGCTGATTCATATTCGTATCCAGGGTTTTGACCTGCAGTAACCAGAGTTGTTTTTTAAAGGTGTCGAGCAACTTGCCACAAATTAATTTTTATATGTAGCTGGGCACTCACGATCCGATTACAGCTGTTCGACATTACGATCGTATATTCACAGTGTTGCATGCGGCAACAGGAGTTTGGCTCCTGGGTAGTTATAAGCAACACGTTTTTCCATACTTAGGTCAGTGTATCAATCCGTTCCTGTAGGTTGGTTGGGCGGTAAATTCTTGCACCGAACAACCCGTTCCATCCCATCACAAAGACGCTCTAACCGGTTGAGGTTTGTGGACTTCGCACGCCACTCAAGCATCCTGGGGAAAACTATGATTTGTACCTCCCAATATATCGCTGTAAACATAACTATGTAATTTTAATAATATTGATAAGATACAATGAACGCACATGTGCTGATTATAGACACTTCATAGCGCGTTTTTAAGTTTAAAAAAATAGCCATCACCCCCGCCGTGTGCCTCACAATGGTTTGATCCAATGCCCCCCAGCCCTCAGCAGTGGCTCATGGTGCAGGTACGGTGCATGTGTGGGAATCTGTCAGTCTGACGTTAGTGGCTGACTTTCAGTAAGTAGTTCAAACGAAGGATATGTTAGACATTTCTTTACTTCTACCACTCAATACAATAAAACACATTGCTAACCGTCACCAGCCTTCATTTTCGCTGCACTGAATTACAGTTCACACTTTATGTTAGCTACTGGTTAGCTGACGTTTGCTTGCAAGCTACAGTAACATCAACCAGCGTTTGCAGCTCTTTGAATTTGAGTCAATGAGAGAAGCTTACAATGCAATGTATGTACTGTAGTGTTCCTTAGCTGGCAAGGTGACAGTGTTCGTGTCTACCGTCTGAAAGACACTCAGTGCACGTATCTAACGTGAGGTTTATCCAGTAAGTTTGTTTTGTGTTGGTAGGGTTCACATACAATAGTTGAATTAGAGCTGTAGTAGCGGGCAAACCGATGGCGCTAACTGAAACAGAAGTGTATTACAGCACTATTTTTAGTGACCCCCTCAAGAATTGCTCTTGAGAAAATTTACTATAATTGTCCCCTCCAAAGTTGATGTCAGATTTTCGCCCCTGCACTCAAGTGAACTGAAAACTCATGATGCAAGGAATGATTTGAGATAGCTTTTGACATTATCCTGCTGGAATTATTCGCGTGACAATGGTTTGGCCCTATACTGTGGCCGTAAAGGGATGCACCTGGTCAGCGAATATGTTTAGATAGGCTGTGGAGTTCAAACGTCCGTCAGTCGTTATCAAGGAACCAGACGGGTGCTGGAAACACTTCTCCCACAGCCTGTAAGCATCTTAAAATAACTGCTTGTGGCCAGGTGACCTAGCATAACATTTGTCATTCAGCAACTCCACGCCTCAATACCTCTTTTATATAGCGAGACACGGTCATGACACTTTCTGTCAGCTTTCGATGTGTATATCATGCTGACACGGGGCAGAGCTGGATTCAAACGAACACTACATGTTAAAAGGGGCACTTAACAGTCGGAACTATAACGAAAGCAGCGTTGTGCCCGCCCCAGTTGCCAGGAAAATAACGGAGTAATGGGGCTGGGCGGAAACCACTTTGAAATTCATGGAGAGAATTATGAAGGCAAGCTTTGGCCACTGCCCACATCATGAATATTATACCCTGAGCCATGTTTTCAAGCCGTGGCAGGATACTATGGACGCAGACACAAGCCACGCCTCTCACTGGGACCCTCTGAATTGTGTTCCATGGTTTGGTGACTTGCGACAGTGTTTAACTGCTGTAGTTTCCATCTTCGAACGTGACTGACTATTACTGTCCACTAATGGTGTAGTAGCCAGTGGTAGGACCAGCTCGTGTGTGTGTGTGTGTGTGTGTGTGTGTGTGTGTGTGTGTCTGTACATGCACATGCATGTTATGCACACGTATGTCAAGCTTCCTTCCCTGCCCCCTGTCCTCATCGGCTCACGATGCTGGTCGAACTGTAGCGGCGGATCGGGGAGGAAGAGGTCTCTCAGCCTCACTCCCCAAGGCACAACAATCTCAGAGGGCCCAGAGCGGGACGGCAACTTCACGCGCGCGCACACACACACACACACACACACACACACACACACACACAATCCGAGTGATCATCTTCCTTATGGTTTTACCATCAGATCACACGGAAATGCAGAGAGCCGCCAAGCACGTCCCAAATTCCACCATATACCTTCCATAGTGCATAAGCCATGCATGGGCCCCTGCTTAACAAGCAGTGCCCTATATAGGGAATAGGGTGTCATTTGGGACCTAACGTTTGTCACGTCCACCTCCATCCATTCTCCCTATGGTCACTGAACAGCAGTCGCTGACGTTCCAGCGGCTAAATGAAAGCCGGCTGCGGTGTGTAAAACAACGCTCCCCTGCTTCGGGGTTTTCGTCAGGGGTACAGGATGAACTGATTAACGCTGGTGGTTGTGAAATGAAACGGGGAGTCAGTTTGTCGAGTGGGTTCGGGTTCCTTTGGCAGTAGGCTCTGGGATTTTATACCTCGGACAGAGAGACAGGTTCTCCCTTGGACAGACACATAGACAGGCAGACAGATAGACAGACAGACAGGTACATAAACAGACAGGTACATAGACAGACAGATACATAAACAGACAGATACATAGACAGACAGGTACATAGATACGTGGACAGACAGGTACATAGACAGA
The DNA here is from genome assembly GCA_016801175.1 of Esox masquinongy. Classification (NCBI taxonomy): domain Eukaryota; kingdom Metazoa; phylum Chordata; class Actinopteri; order Esociformes; family Esocidae; genus Esox; species Esox masquinongy. Next base: position 8,282 of record JACXGI010012976.1, on the reverse strand, counting down.
TACATAGACAGATACGTGGACAGACAGGTACATAGACAGATACGTGGACAGACAGGTACATAGATACGTGGACAGACAGGTACATAGACAGACACATGGACAGACAGACAGGTTCTCCCTCCTCTTTTGACGGTCCGTACCGCCGGATGGAATTAAGGCCACATGTGGAACCGTTAATGTAACCGCCAATTTAGCCTGGCGGGTCAGACCAGGCTGGTCACACTGAAGGCCCTGTCTGCTCTCTGATGGCCGGGCCAGATAGCAGGGGAACCAACCGGCCCAGAGGACCTGTGAAAGAGAAGAAACAACTGCTGATGCTGCGTGTTGTGAGTGTGTGTGCATGTAACATGGACGTATCATTTCCGTCTGAGTGTTGTTTCGTGTCCATGAAACACCTCTACCGGTGTTCAACATGTTTCAGCATCTCAGACAAACAAAAACTAGAGATGAAAAACCGGAGTAATGTAGATCAGACAGATTAAAAAAATTCTCAGGTGTGGCAGACCCAATCCTTTATTTATTTATTTCTTTTTTTTTTACTTTATTATTTTTTATTAGACAGGACATTGAGGTAGGAGAAGAGGGGAGGGTGTGCTGGAACAGCGGTGGGCCGGATTCCAACACCCTCTTTCCTGGTACGAGTGTTCTGGAAGCAGCGGTGTTACATGTTTTCCTGGTACGAGTGTTCCATAAGCAGCGGTGTTACGTGTTTTCCTGGTACGAGTGTTCCGGAAGCAGTGGTTTTATGTGTTTTCCTGGTACGAGTGTTCCGGAAGCAGCGGTGTTACGTGTTTTCCTGGTACGAGTGTTCCGGAAGCAGCGGTGTTACATGTTTTCCTGGTACGAGTGTTCCGGAAGCAGCGGTGTTACATGTTATCCTGGTACGAGTGTTCCGGAAGCAGCTGTGTTACATGTTTTCCTGGTACGAGTGTTCCGGAAACAGCGGTGTTACATGTTTTCCTGGTACAGGTTTTCCAGAAGCAGCGGCTTTACGTGTTTTCTGGTACGAGTTTTCCGGAAGCAGCGGCTTTATGTGTTTCAAAGATTCTAATAGTCCTGATTAGGCTGCAGGTGTTAATTTGGTTTCCAACTATAAGGTATTGGTACTGTCAGCTAAAACTACATGGCATTATAGCAATAAATACATAAATATTGGTCATCTCTGTTTGAATTACAGGCAAACTCCTGCTGTAGTAGCCTGTTCTGTATGATTTAATTTCTTTTCATCAGACAGCAGTGGCAGGCCAAATTCAAAAATCATGGCAAATCTATTTCCATGGATCAGAAGCACCTTCAACAGTCTTCCCGCAGGAAGCATCTAAGATTCAACAAGGAAAAGGTGGTCGGAAACCAAAGGGCTCGCCCCATAACATGAAGACTAACCTGTCTGCAGGCTAGCGAAATATAAAAAACACTTCCAAATAGGCTACTGAACAATATATTGATCTGTCAAAATACATTTGGGAACGTAAAATAGGGGGGACTGTACTGAAGACAAAGATAGATGAATACAATGAAAAGTAAAAACAACAATATTGTGTTTTTAAAATGAATCAGCATTTTTTGCGACTTCCTTTAGAGTGCAAAACAGATGCAATTCGCTTTGGTCGACTGTCAAGTCATCTTCAGTCCAAGTAGACCTTTGGTAAATTATTTCAAGCCTCTTCTTTTTCCTGTCTGAGCGATCCCACACAGCCTCAATTACATTGTGGTCTGAGCGCCGAGGTGGCCAATCAAACTATGACGGTCAAAGGTTAAGCGGGGGCTAATGACTTTAAACGGGGGCTATTTACAAAACAGAACTCTGACAGAAATGTTCAACCCATGAAATGGCAGATAGTGTAAGTGTATAGTTTGGTCACTAGTTTAAAATATGATTCAACACTCAAAAACTATTCTGATTCTGAAGCAGTGGGATTAGAATACCCACTTACTAAGCATTTAACTTGTTCCATTGTTAATCCCATAAACAGATGTTTAAAGTTAATTTGTTCTTCAACAGAGTATAATTAATGCTTGCACTCTTTAACTTGGGACGTGAAAGGTTCTATCTGCATTTTTTGTGTTACAGACAGACTTAACCTGATCAATGCTTTGTTACTCTAAATACCCAAGTTCATTAGTTTTTACTGTCAATAAAATACAGAATAAACAGTGCTAAACCATTCAAACCAATAAATGTTTGGAAGTTTGAAGTCAATCATTTTTTTTTATCTTTGCAGATATTACTGCTCTAAGCTCACATAAGTATTATCCCATCATCTGCATTGATTTAGACTTCATGAGGATTTGTTTCAAATTTCAAAAGCCAGTGTTGGTTATTATTTCAGGACATTGGGCTCGGAGTCAGTGCTTGACGGAGACATAAAACAAGCCTTTTTAATTTGCCAGTGGCAAAATAATATTTTGGTCTAATTGAGATTCCTTTTAGAATCCTTTTTTTTTGGAAGGGGAAGTTATCAAATATGTCTGTCTGCTGTCTCACGCGGTAATGGCTAAGATACATCATTAATCATTCTTTTGAAATGTATCTCAAAAACGTCTGTTAGCATTCACATGTAATTTCCTAAATTCACATTGGATATGGGGCGATCATCATTCTCTCATGATTAAAGAGATAGTTTGGGATTTTGGCAATGAAGCCATTTAGCTAGCATGCTAGGAATTCCTGTAGACTCCTAGTCTTTGCGCTAACACTTGTTAGCATTGGCTTGCGAAACAAATATCTAACTTCACGCTGGATGCCGAGGCACAAAAAATGGTATCCTCCACTTCATCAGACTCTGGGAAGTAGATAAAGGGCCAAAGTCATTGCCAAAACTATTCCTTTAGTCTGTTCCAGATTTTGTGACAGTTCTTGTTATTCTGACAGTTTATTGTGTTGTCTTCCTTCCAAGCTGTTATTTTCAAATTAAGGCGTAGTCTAATCTCCATGTGTACTGAATATTTAACTACTCAGCAACGTACATTGAAAGAAGAAGCGTGTGTAGATTTGAAATAACACATGTATAGTCTATATGTGTGTAATGAAATAGGAAGTCTACCTTATGATAACCAGACAGAAAATTCAGCAAAAACAATGAACATCGATAACATTCAAATCAAACGAACCTCTATAAATTATGTGCTTTGTTAACTGCAAGTGATGAAATGCAAAGGAATGGGCGTTTTTTAAGTAAGTAAACAAACCATTTAGAGATAAAAAATAGAGATGCAGTGCATGGAATGATGTTTACGCATGAATGGGTCTAACGATAAACGGAGAATGCCGGTTATTCAGTGACTGGACTGACAATGTCTTGGCTGTTTAAACAGAGTATCAGCAAATACAAGAAAGATAAGAAAACGACTTTCCAACAACAATAGATTGATGAAACATTCATCCGATTCACGTGTGGTCCTGTTTACAATAATTACCCTAATTGGACACTGACAGTGTCGGATAGTGACGGGTTGCAAGAGTTCGGCTGGAACTCATCAGTTTTGGTCAACTTCAGTGGCTTATTATAACCACTAGGGGGAGTAGTGCTCACATCTGTTGTGCCGGTGTTTGCCTGTGTGTGTGTGTGTGTGTGTGTGTGTGTGTGTGTGTGTGTGTGTGTGTGTGTGTGTGTGTGTGTGTGTGTGTGTCCGCTACCATGGGAACCAACAGCTACCAATAGTAAATTACCCAAAAGAAGGGGAACTTGAACAGATCTTATTTAATCTGAAAACAAGGAAAACAACACAAAAGGGAAACAGAACGGCAAGAGAGAGAGCGAGAGTTAAAGAGATCATAGATAGAGGGAGAGGGAGAGAGAGGGAGGAGAGGGAGAGAGAGAGGGAGGAGAGGGAGAGAGAGAGGGAGGAGAGGGAGAGAGAGAGGGAGGAGAGGGAGAGAGAGAGGGAGGGAGAGAAAGAGTACGGCGAGAGACGGAGATAGAGATGGATAATTCATAGATAGAGGGAGAGAGGAGAGATAAAGAGATACAGAGGACCTAACAACAGAGAGACAGTAACGATGCTGATCCTCTGAGCATGATCTCCACCTCATTAGTTAGACCAGAGAGCTTCTCCACTCCGGCTCTGCCAAACTCTTTTGGCTCAGCAAACCACGCAACACATGTCGGACGTCTCCGCTCCACACTGCACTGCATTGTCAAAGCAATTTTATCCCTCGAGATGCTTTCAGCAATCCCCCCCCCCCCGCCGAACTGGCTCCAGTCCTTTTCCTTCATACACAGTGAGCTGTGGGGCTCTACAACACTCCAGAATGAACCACTGTTGTAGCCTGGTTGCGGATCTATCTGTGCTGCCATGCCAATCCTTCTGGATTTATGATGAGCGTAGCAATTGACAAGACAACACAAACAGATCTGGAACCAGGCTACCTATTTACCTCCAAAGTCCTATTAAGTCAATTTACTCCTTCTTCTTCATCGGTGGAGATGTTGAGTCATTCCAACTCAGTGGTGACTCGACAGTCAACTCTGTCCTGTGTTCAGCTCGGGTGTGGTGTCATAGAGATCTCTGAGTTGGCTTGGAGTGAGAAAACACTTGCTGAATAACATCTGTAAGACACCATTCCTCGTCTGGTTTAGGAAGAAAACAAGGGCCGATTCACCAACTCACCCCCCCCTCATTCCACCCCAGAATGACCTCACCCACCCTGAGGAGAGCTGGGGGTGACTCCTGGGGGGGGAGGCTTCCCCTGGAGAGGCTGTGAGGTGTGTGTTTGTGCGTTGTACACGTTACAGGGTGAGGCTAGTTTCCTTTAAAGGCCTAGTGCAGTAAAATAAAAAAATGGATTCGGAAGCTTATGTGCGTTTAATAACAGTGTTGTGTTCCAGGGACATGGACTAACTGGTGTATTCATGAGTTTGTACAGTAGCTCCAGCTGTTCTGAAGTCTGTTTTTGACTTTGAAATAAAGGTGTGCGCATCCCTGAAGAAATGGCTATTTCACAGCTGAATGCCACGAAGATGGTCATGTTCCATTGGCTATGTTCTTTCAGAATATGTAACTTCTCTAGATTTCATGATGTTTGCCTTCTCCGGATCCCCTTAGTCTGATCAAACACTGCACTTCTCAAGTTCTGTGCTTTTCAATACACAAATTCTTTACGCTAGTAGATTCAGAAAAGACCTAGGGCATCTTTGTCCTTTCTTTGTCCTGCAAAGAAATGTTTATCAGTCTTCTGCTTTAACCCAACCACTCTGACATAAGAAGTGACCTCCAGAATCATTGGCACCCTTGGTTAAGATGAGTAGAAAAAACTGAAAAAATGCCTTGAGTTCATCAGCTAGAAATCTGACCCTTAAAGCAGATAACACAGATAAAAAATAAATTTATTCTTAGTACATATTTTTCTCAAACACATGTCACAAATGTTGGCACCGGTATATTTAGCACTTTGTGTACTTCTGACCATAGAACAAGGTTCCAATTAAAGTTTTAATATGATTTAGCAAACTCTAGCTGCTGACGTTTATGAGAGTAGAGGCTTTCTCCTGGCCCAATGTTCAAACAGCTTGTTTGCGTGAAGGTGTCTTTTAGTTGTGGTTTCGGAAACTCTGTGACCCCAAGATTCAATCAACTCCTCCAGTTCTCAGACTGTGATCCGTGAATAATTATTTACCTCTCTTACAATCCTCCTCACTGTGTGCTGGGGCAAAATATACTTGGGTCTTCTTCCGTGCAGGTACACGACAGCTCCAGTCTTTAACTTCTTAATTATTACCATAATAGTGGAGATGGGTGTAACGGATTTGAGAAAAACGTGTATTTTCTGAACAAGAATCCATATTTTCTTTGAACAATTTTAACTCAATTAAAGGTTAGATTTCTCATATACAAAGTGTAAGATCAAGCTGATAAACCTTTTTCCATACATAATTTCTTGATCCTAACCTATGATTCTGGAGGTCATAGTATTTATATGCCTATTAAAATACAGGTTAAACAGAGGTTTTACCAGTGGAATTCAAATCTGCCCCCTCAAAGCCATTTCTACTCCATTGTTTCATTGCAACCCCCTAATCAGGGACTTAATTAGACCTGGGACACCAGGTGGGGGCAATTAATGATGAGGTAGAACAGAAGGCTGAGTCCCTGATTAGGGGTTTGCAGTGGAAAAATGGAGTGGCACTGGCTTCGAGAGCCGGATTTGAATGCCACTGTATTATAAAACACACCTATACAAAGCATATATAAGGTATGGATACATAAAGTCAGTTCCAATGGGGCTCGGTCAAAAGCAGTGCACTATAATACAGCCCTCTCGTTGAAACAATTAAGGGATTTGGTTGCCATTTGGGACATAACCAGTGGTCTTACACCTACTGGTCAAAAGTAGTGCTTTTCATTGGGAAGAACTGCAGTCTACTGAAGAATGCCTTACTCAAGAGAAGGCCATTTCCTACTGGGCCCAGTCTAGCTGTGTGGGCGTGCCAGGGCACATAGAGGAAATAACCACTTTGCTAATAATATATACACACACACACACACACACACACACACACACACGAACATCCATTTATGCCCTTTGAAGATGTTTAGATGAAAACTTCAAATGGCAACATGTCGAGCTGCGCTCTTCATCTTCGTCTCATGGTAAATCAAAGAGGTACAAAGTCTGCATTGGAGTAGGGTGGGAATGGTTTTAAGGGCGGACTGGGACCAGACATTGGTCCTAACATTTGTTAAACACTAGATAATGTTTTTAATTATTTAGCTTGAGACCTCCATTCTTAGTCAGATAATTACCATTTTACAAAAATAACTAATAGACTGGCCAAATGGGCCTAGAATTGACTAACTCTTCTTACATTTGCCTGAAATGCCAGATGAGCAGTTCACTGCTGACCATATTGGAAAATTCCCACTTGCACAGGTGTTTCTGCTCTTCTGTCTATACTCATACCCAAGCCATGTTTAACATCCTTTATAAGCCTGGTTCCAATGACAGGCAACAGCTGAGCCAAAATGCTTTCAAAATTAGTATTTATGTTCTGAAACTGAAACCGGATTTAATTACAAATAATGGTTGTTGTTCTGTATGATAGAGGTTTTTGCAAGTAGCAAGTATATGAATAATGTTAGGTTCTGTTTATGTTGAAAGGTGTGAACTGCAGTCTGATCCACCCCCAGGTTACCAAATGCAAAAACGCACGTTCCTGTATGATATTAAGTGAATTTATTTATTTCATGTCTTTAATTGTCAGGTAAGTCACTTCAGGTAATGTTGTCTTCAGAGAGAATAGTGCAAGACTGTATTTTTGCCAAATACTGTTGATTTAGAGATTTTTAGCTAGCAGTAAATACATGTAGATGTTTGTATGTTTGTAATGGCAGTTTAAAGAAAATCTAATCCCAGAGCTCCTTTTCGTCTTTCAGAGTCAGGAACTATCCCAAATCAAATTGAAATTCTGGGGTCTCCCAGGTAACCCCCTGAGTTGTCAACTGACCCGCCTTGCCCAGGGACGCAGGGAGGCATCGCTCTTCAACGATCCCAAATCTGTTATGAGTTGTGGCGGTGTGCAAGTGGGTATGTCAATAGGATGTCAGGGTCTGCTAAATGCCTGAAATGTAAAATACGGTATTTTAAATCAAATTACCCAACTTGGTTAAGATTGGAGTTAGAGATAGGTTAGGGTAATGGTTATGGTTAGGTCTGTGGTTTGTTTTCTCAAACATGCTCACATTTTTCATAGTTGAAATGACGCTGCAGAAGAATGGGTGGGGTTGCTTAAACCTGCGCAGTTTCTTAAACGTCAGACTGTAAGACGGCAGGGCCTCCCGAGGCTCATTTCAGGACAACTTTGTCTGGTGGGCCATTTTTTCTTCACCCAAGCCAATCATTTTGGACGGCACTGCAGATGTCTTTACATCTGGGCAGCTTCCTAGCGTGAGGGCAGATGTTGATGGTGTGTATTGCACTTATATTGATTATAACTGTAATCTCCGTAGCCATGTCGGCTCCAGTGGATTACTAACCACACAGACTGACAGGGAGTCCTCTTGGCCCTCTCCCCTTTCTGCTCTTTTCTCCTTTCCTCCGCTCCTGTCTTCTCATCTTTCCTCTCCTCTACTCCCCTCTTCTCATCTCTCCTCTATTCCCCTCTTCTCCTCTCTCCTCTATTCCCCTCTTCTCATCTCTCCTCTACTCCCCTCTTCTCATCTCTCCTCTACTCCCCTCTTCTCATCTCTCCTCTACTCCCCTCTTCTCCCCTGTCCTCTTCTCTTCTCTTCTCCTCTCTCCTCTATTCCCCTCTTCTCATCTCTCCTCTACTCCCCTCTTCTCA
>JACXGI010012975.1:0-21704 GCA_016801175.1 Esox masquinongy | reverse complement strand
AATTTTCTGAGATACTGAATTTGGGGTTTTCATTAGTTGTCAGTTATAATCATCAAAATTAAAAGGAATAAACACTTGAAATATATCAGTCTGTGTGGAATGAATGTATACATTATACAGGTTTCACTTTTTGAATGGAATTACTGAAATAAATCAACTTTTTGATGATATTCTAATTATATGACCAGCACCTGTATAGTATTAGTTTTGTGAAAGAAAACAGCATTTGGAATTTTGGGAAAACGGGACCTAATGTCGGGGTTTGAATATCTGTTGAATGTCCAGTATTGAATATCAAACCAACTTCATGTGGGTGTCCTCTATGAAAAATTTGAAGGTGGTTTGAGGTTTCTAAGTCATCAAAAAAGCTATTGAATTTTTAAATTTGCAAATGTTTATAAAAAAATATCTAAACTTTTTTGGGAAATTCCAAATGCTGTGCTACATGTGGGTGTCCTTTCTCAACAATTTGAAAGTGGTTTGAGGTTTCTAAGTCATTCATCAAAAAACTATTGAATTTTAAAATTTGCAAATGTTTATAAAAAAAAAATCAAAACTTTTTTGGGAAATTCCAAATGCTGTGCTACATGTGGGTGTCCTCTATGAAAAATTTAAAAGTGGTTTGAGGTTTCTAAGTCATCAAAAAAGCTATTGAATTTTTAAATTTGCAAATGTTTATAAAAAAATATCTAAACTTTTTTGGGAAATTCCAAATGCTGTGCTACATGTGGGTGTCCTTTCTGAACAATTTATAAAGTGGTTTGAGGTTTCTATTTCATTCATCAAAAATCTATTGAATTTTAAAATTTGCAAATGTTTATAAAAAAAAATCAAAACTTTTTTGGGAAATTCCAAATGCTGTGCTACATCTGGGTGTCCTCTCTGAACAATTTGAAAGTGGTTTGTGGTTTCGAAGTCATTCAACAAAAAAGCTATTGCATTTTGCAATTTTCAAATGTGTATTAAAAAAATTCAACACTTTTTTGGGAAAATCCAAAGGCTGTGCAACATGTGGGTGTCCTCTCTGAACAATTTGAACGTGGTTTGAGGTTTCTATGTCATTCAACAAAAAAGCCATTGAATTTGTCCCCCATGAAATGACACTATATGGATTTTATACAATGGAGTATTTCTCGAGGAGAATGGAGTATGTTCCACTTCACGTAGCCTTTTTTTTGTCTTAAGATAATTTATTATATACAAACCGGTCTGTAAATGGTCTGTAAATAATATCGTTATAGTGAATTATTTTGGCTCGATAATCGCATAGTGATAAACTGATATCATGACAAACCTTTTCTGAACCTGCAAAAAAAACATTCAGATTTTAAATTTCACTGACCTTATAGGTGTTTTTGTGTTGATCGCTGACAAAAACACCTAATTAAATATATTTTAATTTCATGTAGTTAACTAGTGACACGATAACATGTGAAAAGTCAGAGGGGGGTAAGCACTGTAAACAGGTTCATAAATGGTCTATTGTTCCTACCTAGCTGATCTGGGATAGTAGATGACATATGTTATATATATGGCACCAAAGGTACTTTAAGACTATTCTATTCTTATTGGCTACAGATTTCACATTTTGTACTCTAGAATGTAAAATACAGAAGTTTGTAACCTGATGACTGTTGATATCTAATTTAATTACATCTTGTATAGTTGTTTATAGGCATTTCTTGTAAATGGCTGCAACTACTACCAGTTGATTATACAACATTTACTTCAAAATATAAAGGAGGCTGTCCAGGAGTACCTGATTGAGAATGCCATCGTGGAGACAAGAGAACTGCCCTGTGGGGACCCCAACTCCAAGAAGGGATCATTCTGCTGCCTCAAGAGTGTCTCGCAGGGACGCCTGGTGGTGACAGTGGTCAGGGCCTGGCGCCTATACGGAGACTACATGTGGATACAAGGAGAAACTGATGCGTAAGTTAGGTAATTTCTTCCCTTCAGTCCCCGGCAGAGTAGAGTTGAAATTCTGTTCAATGCCCTTAATATCAGTACATAAAAATGTTATATCAATTCATTTTTCTGACAGGCTGATGGCCGATAGGGGTGTTTTTAAATTACTTCTGCAATTTTTTGTTTTCATAATAAACGGTTTTAAGCGTCTGGCTAACCACTGGTCAACAGCCAGCCCTCCAACCAAGGTGGCCTGGCCCTCGTATCTGATTGGCTGAGCTCAGATTGTTCTTATTTACTTTCAAATTCATGCGGAAAGCAATCTTGGAAAGGGTACCAAAACACCTGTTACAAAGCCCACCATTTGGACATGGAGGTAAGGTGTTGTGGTAGAAATTTACTGACGACAATATTTATTCTCATAATTACTCAGAAGGACTTTTCCAGTAGGAAGTTAATAGGTAATATTGATCAATGTTGGTGGAGCTGTTGGGTTCTTTTTATCTTAGATGCTTTGACATTTTCAGCAGGAAAAAATTAGGAAAAAATTACATCTTGGATAACGAGGCTCACAGAGAGGTCCTGTACTGACTCTGGCATTGATAAGAGGCTGCTGCCCCCCGAAGGGGTTGGTCCTATTTTAAGACTCCCACGGATGAAAAGCAAAAGTACATTTTGTTAATGTGAGCTTGTATCAACCACAAGGCAAATACCAACTAAGTTTTTAATGTATAGGTCAAAGGTCTACTTATACATTATAATGTATAGGTCAAAGGTTTACTTAGAACATTCTGCCCGTTTCAAAAGCAAGCCTTGAGTAAACCATTTGAGTAAACCACTCCAATTCATTTCGGCCTTCAGGGCAGCTGAGCCCCCTGGAACATGTGGTCCAGACCATACAGCGTAATATCGTGTTCTTTAGGCATGCCACAACAATTCAATCATTCCAATTTGTTTTCAACTTCCTGTTTCTTTGCCTGCATACAGGTACGCTGTGGTCACCTATGGTTCCAAGAGGAAAAATACCAAGTTGATCACATCCCAAAATCCTGTTTGGAACGCGTTGTTGGATATGGGGACCTTTCAGAAAGACAAACAGCTGACTGTGAAGGTCATGGATTATGACTCAGCGGGGAGCAACGACGACCTGGGGAGCTGCTCCAGAACCATCCATCAGGGGACACATGAATACAATTGCTCCCTCACTACGGGGACTGTTGAGATCCGCTACACCCTCACCTGTGAGCCCTACCTGATTGGGGACCAGTGTGAAACCTACAAACCCTCCGAGACCACCGTATATAAACATTTCAACATCACTGAATATGAACCGTTTCAAACCAACAGTAAGAGTGTTACTCTTTTCTCTGACCTTCCTACCCAGAGTTCAGCACTCCTATTCCTATCATTCATTTACATGTTTTTGTAATTTACTTAATGTGGATGAAGTCCAATCAGTGGATCTGGTACCCTGAGCTCAGGCTGTCTGTAACTGTCTCAAGGTTTTTCTGACCTTTTGTGTATTCCACAAGTGTCTGTGGAATCATGTTATTGTGTTATCCCAGGGTTGTGCCCAATGCATCTTTTAACCTAAAATTTCAGTCAATCAACTGTTTTCATCTGTGGTAGTCCAAAAATGGGTGGGTCCTATGAAGTGTAAAACAAATAAGGCATTTTCTAGTTCTAGCAGAATGTAATGACAATTCACTCCAATATGCTAATTATTAATTTGTTAAAACCATTGAATGCAAATCAGCTAGTAGACTATCTGGGATTGTACAGATTTCTTTTTAATACCTGATCTATTAATAATTTCATGTATTTTTGTATAGATGGGAGTCATGTTGGGGGATGTTTAGCTGATACATAATTAGCTGGTGTCTGATTGGCTGGTATCTAATTAGCTGGGGTCTGATTGGCTGGTATTTTATTGGCTGGTCTATGATTGGCTGGTGTCTGATTGGAAGATAATTTTACAGTTGCCAGATCTAACCCCAGAGATGACAAGGTGAGAATGCTGTAATTTTGTTGTTAAGCCAGACATGCAACCCGAATTGCTCTGGGGTCACTGTTCGAGTGGCTTTGACCCTTTCTGCCTCAGAGTGGGATTTGCAAACAACAGATTTTTAAACATGCATATTATAAACCTTGTACTAGAATCTTGATTATTATAGTAAGGATCTTGGTCAAATTCATTGTTGTTTTTTTATTTCCTGGTGCCTGCTCTCTCTCTCTCTCTCTCTCTCTCTCCCTCTCTCTCTGTCTCTCTCGCTGGCTCTCTGTCTCTCTCTTTGTCTCTCTCTCTCTTTGTATCTCTCAAAGCTATGGGGCCTGTCCTCCTGGCTATGATATCTACGTTCTCTCTGATCGTGCTTAAACTCTATTCTGTTAATGTTAGTACAACAAGGCTGACATTTGTTTTGGATACTAAGTTGTACTTCAAATGTATTACAAGAGTGGTATTATTCAAATATATTCATGTCTTTACAAGCTTTGTGAAAATGCTGTCCATGTATTTGAATATATGTCTACAAAATTGTATTTCAGGTGAACTTACAAAAAGTGTCCTTGAAGTTAATCTGATTTTAAAGGTAATAAATATATTTAATCAAAGTATATTCCATGTAATTTCCTTTCATTTCTATTTATATATATTGAAAATAAGTTCTACTTGGCATTAATATCTGGGTAATTATGATGCATTATAATTAAAGTATTTTTGAAATGATATTACAATTCTTCAGGGACAAAAACTGCTTAAAACAGGTATTTACTTGCTGTCAACATGATAAATACATTTACATTTACTTGCTGGACTACGTGATAAACACAAGGCATGGTAGATTATGATATGACCCAGTCCCCTATGTTAAACATGAATAGGGAACATGTTGGATAGTTCTAACATGTTCAACTTCTTGGTGAGGGCACATTCGTCTACCTCTCTAGCAGCAAGAATGTTGAAACATCACTTGGATCCCGATTTCACCAGTTGTCCTGCGATGACAGAAAGCAACACGGGCTGATGACTTATTAATCAGTTTTAGTCGGTAATCAAGAGCACATAACAGTAATATTATAACAGGTCTGAACAGTTAAATAACACTATTATGTTATTGTAATGTTATGTTGATGTAATACTTCTTGCTTGTTTATTAAAATGACCCAAACCAGGTAATACTGAGGTATTCCATATTCATTCTGTACTGTACTTTTGGGTTTTACAGCAGTAACCCGATCTGTCCTACAGATGTCAGTAATTCAGTCTTTCTGTTCAATAGATGTCAGTAACCTGGTCTGTCCTATAGGTGTCAGTAACCCGGTCTGTCCTATAGATGTCAGTAACCCGGTCTGTCCTACAGACGTCAATAATTCGGTCTGTCCTGTTGATGTCAGTACCCTGATCTGTTCAATAGATGTCAGTAACCCGGTCTGTCCTATAGATGTCAGTAACCCAGTCTGTCCTGTTGATGTCAGTAATCCTGTCTGTCCTATTGATGTCAGTAACCCAGTCTGTCCTGTTGATGTCAGTAACCCTGTCTTTCCTATAGATGTCAGTAACCCTGTCTGTTCTATAGATGTCAGTAACCCAGTCTGTCCTATAGATGTCAGTAACCCTGTCTGTCCTATAGATGGAAGTACTTCCACAGAGATACTGCAGAGTTTAGTCAGCCCCACACAGTATTTATCATCAGTTTCACTGATGGAATATATAGGTGGGGGGAAAGAATAGAGCCCTTTTCGCCAAACTTCTGAAACCCTCACCTCAACCTTGTTAAAGAATGTCTCAATTTTAAAATAACTCCTATAACTTACATTTAGCACTGTAAAGGCATACATTTTAAGCCTTTTTCATGCTGGTCCCCCATAGAAATTTAACCAGCGTCCACCCTGGCATTGCTGTACCTTCTGAGCCTTGGGGATGGAGGAAATTAGAGACAAGGAGTTTGGAGGTTTTGGTGAAACAGTCAAACGAGATGATATCCTCAACACCATCAGAATGAAGTGCTCTATCTTCCTCTGCCCCACCTTTCTCTTTCTCTGTTTATCACAATCTACCTCTCTTTTTCTCTCTCAGTCTAGCTTTGGGTATCCCTTTTTCACTCTCAGCCTGATACACACTCTCTCCTCATTCATTTCCTTTCCTTCACAATTTACACCTCTCTCTTTACTCCCTCTCTCTCCCTCTTCCTCTCTTTCCATCCATTCCTTCCTCTGTCTGTCTCGATCGGTACTTTCGTCTCTCCAGAGGTGGATTTTGCATCTGACGCTTCGGGGATGTCCTGAACTATATAACCTCAGAGGCAACACACACAGACACACACACACACACACACACACACACAGAAAGAAGCGGCAGTGCGGACATCTACAACAACAGCCCACAGACAGACACACTCAGAGGGGGCCCATCAGTCATCATGGAGCCTGACACACCCTGAGGACCCTATACGCTGGTCCCAATCCCAATGGCACACTAGAAACTTTCAAGTGCACTTCTTGGGAGGCTGCCACTGTCATCCCGAAGCTTGACCGCGTAAAACGTTTGCGATGGCATCGTGTTTCCTCACAGGACTCTTGTCGAGAATAGAGCACTATACAGGAAATAGCGCGTCATTTGGGACACACCCGCTGTCATCACTGAGCGTGACAGGATCGAGTGAATCAGCATGTTTTTTTTTATTGATTTCGCATGATCCCCGAATATTAAATAAACTTCTCCGGTGATCAAAGTCATCCTACACTGACCTAATGTAAGAAATGGTGTGGCATGAGTGGATCTATTCTCATAACTCGCAGCCAACCTCTAATATGCTTAGGGCCCCACTTTGGGTCCCCAAAAGGGGACACAAAGGGCACATGTATAGTAATTATTTTTAATTATTTGCTGTTTCCTTGGTGATGAAGACAATACCACAATTTGTTTTAGGAGAGGAATGAAGAGAAGACAGACACAACTGTCAAACAGCGGGAGATTTAGGACAATGACCGTTTTATCAGAGCTGGCTGATTGTGTTCTGAACTGGTCTCATTTGAGTTCAGAGTTTGCTAAATAGCTGGCCACTGGATTCACAGCGTTTGTTATCTTCCCAAATAACAAAACAAAATATTGAATCGTTCAAACAGGGACAGAATAAATAAATCACTGACGACCGAAGTGAAAAAAGGGCGGGGGCAAAATAGGTTCTGAGAGAGAGTGACAGGTGTGCATGATATAAGTGACAGGTGTGCATGATATAAGTGACAGGTGTGCATGATATAAGTGACAGGTGTGCATGATATAAAGTGACAGGTGTACATGGGACTATAGATGGAAGGGAAGAGGGGTTCCCGAGTTGAGCAGTCTTGCAGCCTGTGGAAAGAAACTGTCCCGTAGCCTGTTAGTTTTGGACTGAATACTCCTGTACCTTCTGCCTGACGGCAGCTTGGTAAACAGTCCATGGCATGGGTGGCTGGGATCTGTAATCATTCGTTTGCTCCTCCTCCTACACCTCTCTGTGTAGAGATCCTGCAGGGATGGCAGGTCAGACCTTGTGATGCGCTCTGCTGTTTTAATCACCCTTTGAAGTACTTTGCGGTCGAGGGCGGTGCAGCTGCCATACCAGGCGGTGACACAGACGGTCAGGATACTCTTTATAGTGCATCTGTAAGAGTTGGTGAGTATCCTGGAATCCATGCCAAATCTCCTTAATCGGCGTAGGAAGAAGAGCCGTTTCCTGGCCTTCTTCACGACGTTAGAGTGATGAGACCAGGTCAAGTCATCACTGATGTTGATTCAGAGGAACCTGATGTTGTGAACTCTATCTACTGCAGACCCATTGATGTGTAAGGGGGTGTGGTCTCCCCACCGCTGCTTCCTGTGATCAACAATCATCTCCTTTGTTTTGCTGATATTGAGCTGGAGGTTGTTATCCTGACACCACGAAGTCAGTGACCTTACCTCATCTCTATAGGCTGACTCGTCGTTGTCAGAGATCAGGCCTTTGATGGTGGTGTCGTCAGCAAACTTAACCATGGTGTTGGAGATGTGAGTTGCCAGGCAGTCGTGGGTGAAGAGGGAGTACAGGAGCGGGCTCAGCACACAGCCCTGGGGGGAACCAGTACTGAGAGTCAGTGAGGAGGAGGTGGCATTACCCATCCGCACCACCTGGGGTCTGCCCGTCAGGAAGTTCAGGATCCATCTGCACATAGTGGGGTCGAGACCCAGATCCCTGAGCTTAACCACCAGCTTGTGGGGCACAATGGTGTTGAAGGCTGAGCTATAGTCAATGAAAAGCATTCTCACATATGTGTTCCTTTTGTCCAGATGAGAGATTGCAGAGTGGAGGGTCAGAGCGATGGTGTCCTCTGTGGATCTGTTTCGTCTGTAGGCAAACTGTAGCGGGTCAAGTGTTACAGGCATGGAGTCTGTGATGTGTGTTTTAACTAGCCTCTCAAAGCACTTCATGATGATTGGTGTGAGTGCTACAGGGCAGTAGTCATTCATGCAGAGGACTTTTTGCATTTTTGGCACAGGAACAACGATGGACTTTTTGAAGCAGGTGGGGACCACTGACTAACGTAGCGATAGGTTGAAGATATCAGTAAAGACATCAGCCAGTTGGTCTGCACAGACCTTGAAAACATGGCCTGAGATGTTATCTGGTCCAGGAGCCTTGCAGGTGTTAATCCTTTTCAGGGCTTTACAGATGTCTGACCTGGTCAGTTGGAAAGGGCAGCCGTCCTGGTCCATTTGAGTATCCATGCCAGGGATGATGTTCTCAAAGCGAGCATAGAAAGAGTTCAGATCCTCTGGGAGAGAATCTTCCCCCACACTACCTGCATTGCCTTTATAGTCAGAGATGGTTCTCAGACCACTCCACATGTTCCTGGTATTGGAGCCCTGGAAGAAAGATTCTACTCTGAATTGACTTTTTGCAGTTTTTATTATATAGGATCCGATTCAGGTGCCGGAGACCCTTCTGCAGTGCATGGATCCCTACTGCAGTGCATGGATCCTTACTGCAGTGCATGGATCCTTACTGCAGTGCATGGATCCCTTCTGCAGTCAGTCAGATGACATCCACAAATCACGTCTTCAAGTGCCAATAGAGGACGATCACAGTCAGTGCTCATTGCTTGCATCACATTTTCATGTCCCTGCCGGCGTGTGTGATGAGGATGAGTTGGCAGTGAGACCCAGCCATGGGAGGAATGGGCCAATGGTTCGGGATTGGAGGGAGATCCAGTGGGCTGGCCCGTCCAGCCCCCAATCCTTGCCCCAGTGGAAGTTCATGGGCTGGGACAAAAACATGTTTTTGCATCAGGCCCGCGGCCCAGAATTTGACAGGCCCACCGGGTATTCACCCCGTGCCCCAGATGGCCAGTCCGCTGCTGGGTGTGGAGAAATACTAGGCACTGTTCAACGGGTTGACAGCAGCAGATAGTTAGTCTGGAGAGACGAAGGCCTGAACTCATACTAATGAGGTTTATTGGCTCAATGTCACATCTTTCAGCCTGGTGAACTTAGGCTGGTAACCGGGGTAGTTACTGGGAAATAGTCTCCTGTTCATGGTTGGTAACCAGGGTAGTTACTAGGAAATAGTCTCCTGTGCATGGTTGGTAACCGGGGTAGTTACTGGGAAATAGTCTCCTGTTCATGGTTGGTAACCGGGGTAGTTACAGGGAAATAGTCTCCTGGTCATGGTTGGTATCCGGGGTAGTTACAGGGAAATCAAACGAGATGATATCCTCAACACCATAAGAAATAGTCTCCTGGTCATGGTTGGTATCCGGGCGGGAACAGGGAAATAGTCTCCTGTTCATGGTTGGTATCCGGGGCGGGAACAGGGAAATAGTCTCCTGTTCATGGTTGGTAACCGGGGCGGGAACATAGTCTCCTGGTCATGGTTGGTAACCGGGGCGGAAACAGGGAAATAGTCTCCTGGTCATGGTTGGTATCCGGGGCGGGAACAGGGTAATAGTCTCCTGGTCATGGTTGGTATCCGGGGCGGGAACAGGGTAATAGTCAAATTGTATTCATTAGCTGGTGCAGTGATGTAATCTAATACCTAACAAAAAGTAATATTACTTTATTAACAATTCACCATTTGTAAATGTTCCACTCAGAGGCAACAGAAGCAGTTTGAGGTTAAATTAAAACTGTGTCCCAGCTCTGAAACGGAAACTTTTAACGCTTAGAAAAAGGCTAATTCAGACGACTTCCTTCCAGTCACACCATTTACAGGAAATGCCACTTCTGATGTGAGATGTTCATATCAACTCCACAGAACTTTAAGCTCTATTACCAGAGGAGTTTATTTGTGTGTGAATGTTGTAAGGGATATTTGGTGCAGGGTGGATCACTCTATCCTAGATTTTACTTTGATACTCACCAAATATTCATTAGCTGGTGCAATGATGTAATCCAACACATAACAAAAAGTAAAATGCATGTATTAACCCTCTTAAATTCTGCTGGTGTACTCTTGTGCATATTGTATATTGTGCATATTGACTTTCGAAAGAAACTTTTAAAACTGCACAAAGTGCACTCATGCAAAACCTCCTTAATTAAAGTTGTTTTACCAGACTGTGTGTAAACGGCTTTATGGTGTCTTGTTCCCTGAGACAACACCCTCCAATCAAAAAAGAGAGATGGTTAGACTGCTCAGTGTATTCAACCTATCTCTGACTACAGTCGCAATTAATTGGAGTTGCAAAGAAGAGCTTTACCAAGAGAAGCTTCAAACACAGGTGGAGAATAAATAAATATTGCCAACAAAGGATCATTCATCAAAAAAGTAAGAACTTCAGTTTTGCTTTTAACAGATTATTCAAATTTCATAAGTAGAAATATGAGTAAACAATTTCAGACAGTTTAACATATTTTACTTAAAATTAATAAAAAGTTAATTGTGATCTTTTCAAAAGTAAAACTTTTAGGGCAAACAGAAATGTATATAAGTGAACCATTTTAAAGTGTTTTTATGTTGATGACAAATAATAAATGTTTCCATAACGGTTGATGAATCACAGTGAACTAAGAAAGTGTGTTCCTCAAAACGACCAATATATACATTTAAATACATATGCGGTTAGTGTATTTTATACAGTTGGGCTCAAAAGTTTGCATGCCCTTGGAGAAATGGTAATATATGTACCATTTGTAAAGAAATCATGAGAGAGCAGGCAAAACGCATTTCTTTTATTTCTTATGGGATTCATATTCAACTGAAGGTTATAACAGAATTGCACAATCATAAAACCAAACATGGCAACAAAGAAAAAAATGAACTGACCCCTGTTCAAAAGTGTGCACACCCTTAGTGTGCACACCCGTGCATCAATGACAGCGTACAGACTTCTGTAATAGTTGTCTATGAGGCCCCGAATTCTTGCAGGTGGTATAGCTGCCCATTCGTCTTGGCAAAATGCCTCCAGGTCATGCAATGTCTTTGGTCGTCTTGCATGAACCGCACGTTTGAGACCTCCCCAGAGTGGCTCGATGATATTAAGGTCAGGAGACTGTGATGGCCACTCCAGAACCTTCACCTTTTTCTGCTGTAACCACTGGAGGGTCATCTTGGCCTTGTGCTTAGGGTCATTGTTGTGCTGGAAAGTCCAAGAGCGTCCCATGCGCAGCTTTTGTGCTCTATTTTGGTCTCGTCACTCCAAATTTCAGTGTGCCAGAAGCTGTGAGGCGTGTCAAGGTGTTGTCGGGCATATTGTAACCAGGCTTTTTTGTGGCATTGGCACAGTAAAGGCTTCTTTCTGGCAACTCGACCATGCAGCTCATTTTTGTACAAGTATCGTCGTATTGTGCTCCTTGAAACAACCACACCGTCTTTTTCCAGAGCAGCATGTATTTCTCCTGAGGTTACCTGTGGGGTTTTCTTTGTATCCTGAACAATTCTTCTGGCAGTTTTGGCTGAAATATTTCTTGGTCTACCTGACCTTGGATTGGTACCGAATTTTCCATTTCTTAATAAGTGATTGAACAGTACTGACTGGCATTTGCAAGGCTTTGGATATCTTTTTATACCCTTTTCCATCTTTATATAAAGTTCCATGTCCATGTTATGCAGGTCTTTTGACAGTTCTTTTCTGCTCCCCATGGCTCGGTATCTAGCCTGCTCAGTGCATCCACGTGAGAGCTAACAAACTCATTGACTATTTAGACACAGACACTAATTGCAATTTAAAAAGCCACAGGTGTGGGAAATTAACCTTTAATTGCCATTTTCACCTGTGTGTGTCACCTTGTGTGTCTGCAACAAGGCCAAACATTCAAGGGTATGTAAACTTTTGATCAGGGCCATTTGGGTGATTTCTGTTAGCATTATTATTTAAAAAGGAGCCAAAATACTATGTGATGATAAATGTCTTCATAACATCACTATCCTTCAACAAAAGACAATTTTTTTTGCATGATCTTCAAAATCCACCAGAATCAGTCACAATATAACTGTGAACAATTTTATTTTAGGCATTCTATAACGTAGCTACTGAAGCTTGTAGCCAGCGAAGTTTTTGTCTATCTTGAACAACCCCTAATGCATAATATTTTTTGTCTGTGGCGAGGATCGAACACTGGCAATCCGTGTCTCTAACCACTACGCTATTTAACAACGGGCAGTCAGTCACTCAATCACTCACTAAGAGACATTCGCTGTTCTTGGCCGGCTTTGCTTACGTGGTTTTATTTCAATCTGAGGCCCAAAAAAATATTGCCAAACACAGAAGAATAATGTAAATTATTATTAAAAATATTATATATGATAAAATATCATTGTAATTTCAATACGATATATTAAAAAACTGTAGAATTGAAGAAAACGCAATAACTAATTATTTGGCAAAAACATGTCAGCACTCAAATGTGCGTAAGTGTGCTCTTGAGTGTGTGTAGATTCTGTTCTTACCTAAGAACAAATCCCAAATAAGAAAACATTGGTGAATGTCAGAATCTTCATGGAAACTGCTTAAGTGTGTTTTAAGAAAGAATTTCTTCTTAAGAATTGTTGGTGAATGAGGCCCAGTATTAGTTAGATAAGGATAAATACTGGTTTAGTCTAAGATATGGGCAAAAGATGCAGGTTGTCTGAGGTATCATTTTCAGAGATGGATTACAGAACCTTTAACACTTGCCATAAAAAGATCTGATCTCTGGCACAGAGAGACATTGCCCTGAGTGCTAGAAGGTTGGCTTAGAGACAGGTAGGAGGGAGAGAGGCTGATCAAGAATAGTAAGCTACGGCTGAGAAAGACCCACACCTTGGAGAAACACCAGACTGTAGTCTAAATGGACTAAAGGGGATCCTAATGACTAATTAACACCAGCAGAAATATGATAGGGGCGACTTTCAGCACCTCAGGCTCGGTGAGTGAATCGGTTCGAAATAAGCGCAGTTACAAAAATTTTGGAGCTATAGGAACTGCCAAGTACAAAGTCCCTTCGTCGGAGGATTGATCGATATGACCATTCCAGACTTAGGAAGCATGTCATGAGCCAGGGTGGAAGTTAACTGACCTTGCAGTGGGTCAAGTTATGCCTAATGCTGTATTCTATTGCCTGGAAAACCATGTTCGGTCTAATCTCTCCAAAGACGTAAAACCTAAATAAAAAGATCCCAGGGCATGTGTGAAATAACCAAAGACGCTTGGTGCCATCACCTGGTTAAAACTGAGAACTGATAAGTAACAGGAGGTAAGTTGGTCAGGTGATCCCAAAGGTAAAGCCCGCAAAAGTGTCTGTGAGAGAATTTCTGCCATTGCCCTTGAATTTGCCAAAAGCTGCAACTTTGTTTAGTTCAAATTAAGTTTAAAATGTTTCCCCTCCATTCTCTTTCTATCTCCTGACTTGTCTCCTCCTTTTCCTCCCCACCTCCAGTTCAGTCATGCCCTCAATAGTCCCTCCCATCCTCTCTCTCCCTTTCCTCCTTTTTCTTTTTCTTTTTGACTCCACCCTCACCTGTTTTCAGGCCGCCAAATCCCAGTGTGACTCCGCCCCCTTCGTCCCCGGTCACAACCTGGCTGGGGAGGGGTTTGATGTGGTGACCCTAAAGCGTAAAGGGGCCTACCTAATCAACACGAAGACCTTCCTGAACCCCGACAACACCTGTACACTGTGTTCCAACCCCCTACAGGGGAAAGAGCTTCAGAAACTTTCCTTGTCCATCGTAGACTGGAGGGCGTACAGCGACTGTACTATGGATGTCTCCAGTACCTCTCATAGCTCTGTCAGGTGATAAGAATGGTTAACGTTTCTGAAAACTTTGCCAACATGTAAAATGGATGACAGTGTGCCTTTGTGGACAATGAACGTCTGTCCTCTTCTCTCTCCAGTGAGCTGGCAGAGGCAACTACTAACATGGTGTCTAAAAACTGGAAGGCGGGTCTGGATTATAATATGAAGGTGTCTGCAAGTGCACCTGTGGGACCCATAAAGGTCACCGTGGAGAAGGACGTGAGTGTTGGCATAGAGATGGGCGGATCCCAGTCAGATATTGCCAAATTCGCCAGGACCAAGGCCAAACAGGAAAGTCATTCGTTCTACTCACAGAATTATATCTGCCGCCGCTACAGGTAATGGTGATGATAATGATGATAATGTTGATATCATGCGATCACTTGATCATATGCATTGGTGCAGAGGGGCATGTGGTAATCTCAGAGGAAAAAGCATTGTAGGTAAATTCTAGTGCAATATCATCAAAAATTCTAGGATGACAAATTAAATAAACACGAATAGCAGCCAAGAGTTGTGCAAATTGTGGTTTCCACCTGTCTTCCCTTAATTTATTTGCTATCAACAGTGCAAGTCAGCTTAAAGGAAGAAAAATCTAAACAATAAATGACTGATAACATATTGTCCTTTTCCACAACAACCTAAGAGAAATTTTGGTTAGCGTTTTCTTTTCACTTTGCCCACTTGGGGATTTGGTCTAACAACCTTTTGGTTACTGGGCAGTTGTTCTAACTACCAGGGTAGCCATCTGCCAATGTTATTTTGTATGCATGCCCTTTAAATAGTTAAAACTATCAAACTGGTCAAACTGATGTCTTTTGGAAATGTTGCACCTGGAATTCCCTCTGTTGCAACCGTTCCTCAAATGCTTTGCTTCACCAGAAACAGAGATTAAACAAAACAAAGTTGATGTCAATTAGCAACATTTTAGGATTTGTTTTATCGTGTGTGTCAATATTCAGGTGAGCAACAAAATATGTTGTCTTCCATCATGTCAGCATTAATGGGAAATCAATCAATCAAATTTATTTATAAAGTTTTTTTACATTTTTAAATCAGCAGTTGTCACAAAGTGCTTTTACAAAACACCCGGCCTGAAACCCCAAGGAGCAAGCAACAACAACGTTGAAGCACAGTGGCTAGGAAAAACTCCCTGGGGGGGGTGGGGGTTAGGAAGAAACCTAGAGAGGAACAAGGCTCAGTGGGGTGACCAGTCCTCTTCTGGCTGCGCCATTATATCTCCATGTTTCATCAAAATATACAATGGGTCATCAGCATAACAGTGAAAATTGACGTTGTGATTCCGGATGACATCACCCAGAGCTAGCATATATAGTGAAAACAATAATGGGCCCATAATGGGCCAATAATGAGCCCACTGCTAAGGGCTACACCCCCAGCCCTTAGCAGTGGCACATCGTGCAGGTACAGTGCATGTGTGGGAATCTGACAGTCTGAGCCTGTTGTTGGTGGCTGATTTTCAGTAAGTAGTTCAAACAAAGGATATGTTAGACATTTCTTTACTTCTACCACTCAATACAACAAAACACATTTATAACCATTACCAGCCTTCATTCTCGCTGCATTGAATTACAGGCCACTCTTTATGTTAGCTAGCGGTTAGCTGATGTTTGCTAGCCTAGCTAGAGTAACGTCAACCAGTGTTTGCAGCTGTTTGAATTCGAGTCAATGAGAGAAGCTTGCAGTGCAGTGCAATGTAGTGTTCCTGAGCTGGCAAGGTGACAGTGTTCGTGTCTACTGTCTGAAAGGCACTCAATTCACATAGCTAACGTGAGGCTAATGCAGTAAATTTGTTTTATGTTGGTACTGTAGGGTTCACACACAATAGCTGAATTTGCAGAGCTACAGTAGCAAGCAAACCGATGGTGCAAACTAAAACAGCATTAAAGCACTACTTTTGGTGTCCCCCTTTAAAAATTGCTCTTGAGAACATTTTATGTAATTGTTCCCTCCAAACTTGATATCAGATTTTCGCCCCTGCACGGGGGATATGATCACTAGTGTAGCTAGGAGGAGAGGCCTCATTTAGGGCAGTAAATTCATCAGGCTTTAACCATGTTTCACATAGGCCAATTACATCCAGTTTATGATAAGTGATTAATTAATTTACTGCAGTTGCCTTTGAAGCAAGGGATCTAACATTAAGGAGTCCCATTTTAAGAAGGGAGACAATTAGTGATGGGAAGTTCGACTCATTCTACTGACTCGGATCTTGTCGAGTCGTTCAGTAAAAGGTTCGATTCTTTCGAATCACTTCGTTCATTTGAGTCAATAATGCCTACACCCCCCCCCCCCAACGAATGCTCATCATCATAATGCCGTTTACGTGTCTTCTCTATCAAAAAACAAATACTACATTATTTGCTGTAGGCTATGCGTCCAATTATCTGTTGCAAAAATTTATTTACAATGCTACTTTCTAGATGAACTTTTCTATGAGAACGTCAAACTAACAGCTGTTGGACAGAGAGTATGCTACTGAGCTGGAAGTCAGCGGTCGGGGTAGAACTCCGCTGACAGACGTTCAAATGAACGAAACAACTGTTCAATTGATCGACAGTCGTCCACGAGTCTTTTTACTTAGGCAAAGGCTCAGTGTATGATTTTATCTGTGTTTATCATTTCAATAAAAAATCAACTACCACATTAATTACTTTAGCCCTACCATGTGTCCAATTATCTGTTACAAACATGTCTTTATTATGCAATTGTTTTGATCTATTTTTCTTTGCAAATGAACGAAACAACCGTTCAATTGAACGATAAAACTGACCGACTCTTTAAACTGACTCTTTTTTACCTAGGCAAAGGCAGCGGCTCTGTGCTTGTTTTCAATAACATTTTACCTAAATATCTACTAATCATAACTCTCACCCTTACCTTTGCCTTAATCCTAACCTTAACCTTTACCCTACACCTTTTCTAAACATAACCCTAACATTAGCAAGCAGTTGCTAATCAACATCTAGTAAAACTACCAACAAATGTTCAACAAACTATCTGTAGAATATTTCCTGATGAAAATTAGGATGCTCAAAATAAAGTGTAACCAATAGATGTATGAGGATTAGAAGAAGCACAAAGAAAGTCAGCAAGGGCTTCTGTGACACAGATGAGATTGGTCTTTCTTTGTGCATTTACTAGGGTTAGAAGATACTTGCTTCCTGTTTTCATGCCTGTTAGTCACATAACGCAACTCTCCTGCCTTTTGCCAGCCTTTTTTTCTTTTCTTACTTTTAAATTTTCTTTTAATCTTCTTTTAATCTTTTACCTTTTTCTTTTTTGTTCTATATTTTTTTTAATCATATTTTTACACTTTTATGTAATTTTTAAAAGAGGACCTCAGCATAGTTCTTTAGTATTTTTGAGTGATTTTTTTATGATGGAGGAGCTAAGACAGCTGTTGGAGGAACGGATCAACCGCTTGGAAGATTTAGTCACCCGAGCGCTCCTCCGATCGGACTATGGGTCCTGTCCAGTAGGTGAAACAACAAATGCTAATGCTAACATAGCACAACAGGCTAACCTAAGGCTAGAGAGCTCAAAAGATTTACCTATGCTTGACAGAATGCAGTCAAAACTGGTGAACAGATCAGAGCAATTTCAGAGTGAGCGACTGAATGAGATGATAACACAGCTTGAAATATGTGAGAGTGAACAATTCATTGACTCTGTAGCAGCTACTCTAGGGGTTGAGCTACCAAACGCTAGCAGACAGACACAGATTGGTATAGCTGGAATTACATCATGCCACTGGATTAACCGCAGAGGCTTTCAAACCTGCCTTCCCCAATGACACATCTTACTGGCACAGCACCGGGGCTAGACCGAAGGCATCAACTCCAGCGGGGACTTGGTCTGATGTCGTGAGCCGCAAAGGCAAATCCAGCAAGAAATCAAATAAGAGAGCACCAACCCTCAATCCACCACCTGAGCTTACACTGCAAAAAACAGGTACGAACCACTGACTCGGAACGAAATGTGTGTAAATGAACCTAGGGAAGCTAACCACAACACTAGCATTAAGGCTAACCAAAATCCAAGAAATAGCCCTAAAACCACTGATAGGACAAGGGAAAGAAGAAACTTTGCTAACTCCACATCTGATAAGCCAGATACTACCTTGATTGGGGACGACATAACCAAGCATATCAGAATAGCAAAGACTGAAAACCTAACCCTGGCTGACACATCGGTCAAAGAGCTAACAGAAATGTTGCCAGTTATTCTCTCTACACATTCAAGCAACATGCAGATTATTATCCACACTGGGTCTTTTGACATTCTGCAAAGTAAAACTGGCTCTGAGATCCTGAAAAAGTATTTTTCTATGCTACTGGAGAAAATAAACAACTTTCAACAACATGTTTTCATCTCAGGCCCCATTCCAACCTTCGGGAAAGGAATTGAATCTTTTAGCAGACTCCTTGGGCTGAATACGTGGCTGACATCGGCGTGCCTCAACCTCAGGATTAAATTTATTGACAATTTCAATACTTTTTTGGAACTGTAAAGACTGCTTTAGACCTGATGGGGTTCATCCAAACATCATGGGATGCCGGCTGCATACGTCAAGCTCTTGGAATGCCATTTCCAAACAAGATAAGCATGAAGGACAGTACTCATAGGCAGAGTATCCACCCCCCCTCTTCTGACCCTCTGACTAAAATCACCCAATGCTTCCAGAAGTTGTCCTTGTCCCAAGTGGGGGCACAACAACTCCCCCCCCCCCACCACACTCACCCTCTCCACATCTACCACACTCTCCCTCTCCCCCTTCTTTTTCTTTGAAAAGCACATTGATTATTATAATGTATTTTATATTTCTCTTTTTCTTTGATTTGATGTTGTTATTATATTTCTATTTTGCTATCTTTTACCAATTGTTTTCTGTAATGCAAGTTCTGGTGCTATCAGAGGAATAACCTGTGTGTAAATGTAACAATCTGCTGATGACAGATAATGCAAGTTCTTATGCAGCTGTTTAGACATCGATGTAGGGTATTATCTCACAAAAGGACTGACGAGTTTATCGAAGCGCTGGAGCGCAAGGACAGAGATACCGGGGTGGTTCAGTAAACAGTTATAGGAACTCTAATTCATGGAGGATGAAAACAAAATGCATGTACAGACATGGCATAAATGTCCCCCTGGAGAGAGCCGAGTAAGACATTGATGCAAAGATTATATCACAAAGGGACTGACGGGTTCATCCTAGTGCTGGAATGCGAGGATTGAGATACTGGTGTGTTGAAGTTCATGTACAGTCCCCCTGGAGACAGCTGAGTTAGAGAATTGTAATAATCTGACTGATTTAATTCTATTGAATTTTTATGTTTTTTCTTTTCATTGTAAGGCACATTGAATTGCTTCTGTGTATGAATTGAGATATATAAATAAACTTGCTTGCTTGCTTTAAATGTGGATTGGTAGTAAGTGGCTTAAGGACCAGATAATGAGAAAGAGAAACTAGTGAGGACAGACTGAATATTTACTCAGCTGACAAAGGCCCTGTTCTGTGGACTGACAGTGAGTCAACAGAGCAGGAAAGGAGGGCAGAGAAGGTTGGGATGAAAAGGGACAGCGAGAGTCACAGGATGTGGTGAGGGAGGAGAGTTGAGTCGAAAAGGCAGACCCAGGAGACAAAAGAAAGAATTTAGCCGATGGGACAGGCAGGTGAGAGAAGGAGAGGGATGTAGGGGAGAGAGAATCAAGAATCTGACATTGCCATCTGTGTAGCGAATGAGTTTGTTCCAGTCATTCGCAGAAGAGAACCCAGATTAGATTTGATTATTTGGCTAACAGGCAAAGTCTGTCCATGGCAGATTTGGGAGTCACACACACACAATCACAATCAATGTATCATTTTTAGTTTTGATTTGTAACGTCAATCTCCTGGGTTGCAGTTACAGGGTGCTAAACACTCCCACTCCCAGCGTCGAGTTTCTAAAGGACATCAATGGTCTACTGAAGTCCAACTCTAAGGCCCATTACCGCCAACTCATCAGTACCTATGGGACTCACTACATCCGCCAGGTTAAACTGGGAGGCCTGGTGACGGTAACCACGGTGATAAACACCTGTCAGGCACAGCACAGCGGTCTCTCTACCAAAGAGGTACGTCACATTACCTGCTGAAATAGAGCAGTAACATTTTATTGAAGAAACATTTGGATTCACAAATGTAAATCAGTAGCCATTACATACCACAACATCTGGTATGAAACAAAGAGTGCATATAGGAGAGACAGTTGTGCTCATAAGTTTGCATACCCTGGCAGAAATTGTGAAATTACGGCATTTGATTTTGAAAATATGACTGATCATGCAAAAAAACTATTATTTAAGGATAGTGATCATATGAAGTCTTTTATTTTATAACATAGTTGTTTGGCTCCTTTTTAAATCATAATGATAAAAGAAAACACTCAAATGGCCCTGAGCAAAAGTTTACATACCCTTGAATATTTGGCCTTGTTACAGACACACAAGATGACACACACAGGCAACAATGGCAATTAAAGGTTAAGCCTTGCAAATGCCAGGGGGAACTGTTCAATCGGTTATTAAGAAGTGGAAAATTCGGGGATCTCTTGATACCAAGCCAAGATCAGGTAGACCAAGAAAGATTTCAGCCAAAACTGCCAGAAGAGTTGTTCGGAATACAAAGAAAAACCCACAGGTAACCTCAGGAGAAATACAGGCTGCTCTGGAAAAAGACGGTGTGGTTGTTCAAGGAGCACAATACAACGATATTTGAGCTACATGGTCGAGTTTCCAGAAAGAAGCCTTCACTGCACCAATGCCACAAAAGAGCCCGGTTACAATATGCCCGACAACACCTTGACACGCCTCACAGCTTCTGGCACTCTGTAATTTGGAGTGACGAGTCCAAAATAGGGCTTTATGGTCACAACCATAAGCGCTATGTTTGTAGAGGGGTCAACAAGGCCTATTGTGAACAGAATACCATCCCCACTGTGAAGCATGGTGGTGGCTCACTGATGTTTTGGGCGTGTGTGAGCTCTAAAGGCAAGGGGGATCTGGTGAAAATTGATGGCAAGATGAATGCAGGATGTTATCAGAAAATACTGGCAGACAATTTGCATTCCTCTGCACGAAAGCTGTGCATGGGACACGCTTAGACTTTCCAGCACGACAATGACCCTAAGTACAAGGCCCAGTTGACCCTCCAGTGGTTACAGCAGAAAAAGGTGAATGTTCTGGAGTGCAGACTTTTGAACAGTGGTCAGTTCATTTTTTTCTTTGTTGCCATGTTTTGTTTCATGACCATTTTGTTCCATTCTGTTATGACCCACAGTTGAATGTGAATCCCGTACGAAATAAAAGACGTGTTTTGCCTGCTCACTAATGTTTTCTTGACAAATGGTGCATATATTATCAATTCTCCAAGGGTATGCAAACTTTTGAGCACAACTGTACTATACCATAGGCTTGGGGTTAAAACCTACAGGAGGTCAGATCTCCAGGAACAGGGTTATAATATAAACCTACAGGAGTGTAGATCTCCAGGAACAGGGTTATA
>JACXGI010012974.1:0-13778 GCA_016801175.1 Esox masquinongy | reverse complement strand
TAGACCGCTTGTCTGTCCTTTTCCACAGACCCAGGCAACCCCCCCATTCCTAACACATACCCAGAAGGAGTGTCTTCTCCAGCCCATCTACGACCCCCCACCAGTCCCTGTCACCTCATCTCAGTCAACAGGGGTCAGAGGTCACAGTCCTTTCATGCCCCCGTGGGAGAGATCAAATGCACCGCTGATTTTGGCGCTGCTGGACACCGTAGTGACCATTAAATCACCTTTGCATCATCCGCAAGAAGGAGTGAGGGGCAGCACATTGGCATTGTAATGCACACAGCCTGTCCCTGAATCTCTAAGATAAACTTGGGGAAGGAGGAAATCCTCCATGGGCAAAACCATGCCGAACGATTCGGAGCGGAAGAGGGTCAACTGGAGCAGTTGGAAAAATGCGGTAGCGGTGAGAGCTCCGGTGAAAAGATAAACCGGCTGTGGCGCCCATTGATTGGCAATGTAAACCACAGAGGAGCTGGCGCCCGTTGGGGACGGGTTCAGCAAGTAGTCCTCAATCACTTAGTCTCTGGCTGTGTTTCTTCTCTACACTTTCAAAAGCACTTCATTTATTTCCTCACTTCATTTATTTGTGTTTGAGTTGAACCTCTCAGATAAACGTTGAGTCCCGTAAAGTTGTTTACTTCTGTCCTGTGTTTAATTACTGGGCAGTCCCAGTTATTAAGTGCATATTTTTTGTTTGAGTATGGGTGTGTGTTTTCATGCTTGCGTGAAACACTTCTTTTGACTGGTACTGTATGTGTGTGCGTATAACCGAGACCAAAATGTCCTGAAACTCTGGGTAAATCTGAAAATATTTACTAATGGGGACGTTGAAAAATAATTTGGGGGGCAAACGTGTTGGGGTTAGGACTAAGGTTAGGCATTAATTAGTTTTATGGTTAGTGCTAGGCACTGGGGCTAGGTTAAGTTTAGGCATAAATGTTAGGTTATTGAGGTTTAGTGTTAAGTTGAGGTTACGGTTAGGGTTAGGATTAAAGTAGAATGTTCTAAGCTTTGCTGTCCCCATGTACATGTCTACCTTACCTTTATACCACAGTACATTCTGCATCATGTGAAAGCTGACAATTCATGGATACATGTTTGGTTTTTCAGACTACCAGTATTCCTCTTTGACAGGTTTTGTGTGGCAGCCATAGTGGTGACTGACAATGAACATGACACGTTATTCTCACTGGCTCCGTTTGGTGAGACCCAATCGCGGGACGTCACATCCCGCAGGAGCCTGAGAATGACGCACAGTTTGAGGGACACTTAGCCCAGCAGGCTAGCAGCCGTTAGCTTCGCCCATTACAATGGCTTCAAAGCGCGGCCTAGCTAGCAGGAGAAGACTCCACTCGCGCATACAACAATGGCTTTCAAAACCCATATGGGCATCAGTAAGGCTGACTGCATGGCCGGACGGATGACTGGGTGGTTCAAACGGACGTGCAAAGTTCATTCTGGGATAATTGTGAATGCACATCCTTCACATCCATCTGTGAATAATAAAATTAAACAATTTAATCCATATTCTACTGTAATTTACTGAAGTTCGGAAGGATTGCGATGGATTCACTGTCTGACAGAAGTCTTTGCTGTTTTTCTCCCTCAATTGTCATTGTTTACAGTGTTGTTTTAAGAGGTCTTAACATTGTTTTAAGGTCAAAAGGTGGCTCGTTTAGAAATGTGATCTTGAATTGCAAAACGTATGTAGGTAAAAAAAGGAAACAAGTTTTGTTACAGTGAATCTGGCCTTTGCAGCTTTGGTGGGTAGAAAAATACTTTGTAAATCAATATTTAACTGGCTACCATCGAGGAAAAGTTGTAAAACCAAAAACATGTAACATAGCAATTTTTTTTCGAATGGATCGGGGTACCGACTTTTCCAGGACTTTTGACTTTTCCAGAACCTTTCACTCAAACATTGCATTCCTCAAGCCCTGTGTAAGACACTAATGCCTTCCACCGGCGAATACAGAAGGGTTGGATGGACACAGTAAGGAAAAAAGGAAGAATGAAATGATAGACATCCATACCTCAAAGGTGGACACACGTAGCCATTTCTGACAACACGTATTGACCTCCAGGGTTAGAAAACTGACAGCAGATTTTGGGAACCCCATGAAACAGTTCCTGCTATCATGGTTCCACCTTGACCTTCTCTATGCTCTAGGCACTCTCCCAGTTTGTTTTGCAGCCTTTTTGTTTTCTCTCTCTCATCTCTCTCTTCAGGTCCCAACATCTCTCTCTCTCTCCCCCTTTCTGTACATTTTTCACTTTTCCCATCTCTTACTCCCTCCACAGCCATCTCTTCTTTCTTGATCTCTTTTTCTCTCTCTCCCTTCTTCCCTCCCTTTCTCTCTGTCTCTGTCTTTCCCTCCCTTTCTCTATGTCTCTGTCTTTCCCTCCCTTTCTCTTCGTCTCTCTGTCTTTCCCTCCCTTTCTCTCTGTCTCGCTGTCTTTCCCTCCCTTTCTCTGTCTCTGTCTTTCCCTCCCTTTCTCTTCGTCTCTCTGTCTTTCCCTCCCTTTCTCTTCGTCTCTCTGTCTTTCCCTCCCTTTCTCTCAGTCTCTCTGTCCCTCTCCTTCGCTGTGTGGCGTGTCCAAGGCCGTCTTTTTTTTTTTTTTTTTTTTTTTACATCAAAACATCCATTTGAAAGGCTATTCAAGGATTTTTCAATGAATCCCCTCAGCCTGTGTGTGTGTGTGTGTGTGTGTGTGAGAGAGAAAGAGAGAAGGTGGATGAGGAAAATAGGAGAAAGGGGGAGCAGTATTTCCTGGGCCAGTGCTACAGTACCATCTGTATGCTAATATCCTCAGACTTCGGTCAGCTCTGATCAAACGCACAGAGGCCTCCCCACCTCTATTCATCCCCCTCTTCCTCCCTCCCTCTCTCTCTCTTTCTGTCACTCCCTCCATCATTCTCTATCCCTACCTCGGTGTCCCTTTCTCCCTACCTCTTTATTCTTTCCCTCCTCCCACCATCTCCTCCACCCTTTTCTGTGTGCTCGGTAATTACTCCGCTCCGTAGCACTTTGTGTGGACCACATATTGCCCCCTATGTCAACAACAGCGGGCGAACCCCTCTCCTCTCTCCTTACGCCCCTCCTCTCCTCTCTCCTTACCCCCTCCTCCCTCCTGTTCCTCCCACCACTGTCCACTCCCTGACTCCCCCCAAAACAGCCGCAGCCCTCAGACACACCTCACCCCCACTTCACACACAGTTTCACCCAGCACCTGTGACTCCACTGCCTTGACCCACAACAGATGGTAGGCCCCCCCCCCGGTATCCGTGGCAAGGCCCTTGGCAAGCGGAGGCAGTCACGGAGCTTTGTCTTGGCACAGGTTGGCAACGTTCTGCAGATTACAAAACAATAGCAAAAATAGTTGCCAGTGTGTTCGCAGACGGGTCACCGTTTACCTGGTTGGGTGTGTGTTTGTCCATGTCACAGACAAAAAGGCAGGCAGGTAGGCAAACAGACAGATAAACAGACAGACAGACAGATAAATGGACAGGCAGACAGATAAACAGACAGGCAGACAGATAAACAGACAGGCAGACAGACAGACAAACAGACAGGCAAACAGACAGATAAACTGGCAGGCAGACAGACAGGCAGAGGGATAATGTGTGTTAATCAGAGAGAAGCCCTGGCCATATGTCTCCTTAATGCAGGAGACTGACCAGGATCCCCCAGCAACACAACACGTAGCTGCTAATATCAGGACAGAAACCCACAGCAACACAACACGTAGCTGCAAATATCAGGACAGAAACCCACAGCAACACAACACGTAGCTACAAATATCAGGACAGAAACCCTGAGCATCAGAACACGTAGCCACAAATATCAGGACAGAAACCCTGAGCATCAGAACACGTAGCTGCTATCAGGACAGAATCGCGTGTGCACACAGACCTTGTTTAATCCGAGTTCTCCAGTAAGTCTTGGCTTTCATTGTTTGTTATTGTCACAAAGGTTGTTTTCTCCCAAAACCAGGCAAGATCAGCTATAAGCCATTAGCCAGATGGTGAGGGCTCCCACAACCAGAGACACACACAAAGACACCAGACCCCTGTTATGTAATCCACCAGACACCGAACCTCCACCCACCTTCCCCTCCATGCCAAGATGGCCGACTCCAAAACAAAGTAATTCGTTCCCACACGATATTCAGTTTCAGGCCTTTACGTTCCTGGTCAAAGAAGGATAACATGACACAAACACATACACAACGTAGGCCCGTGTTTTTTTTCTCCTACAATATATATACCCCCCCCTCCAAGTCCCCACCCCCTCAGTCCGGGGTGACAGATTTCCCTTTCAGAGCCCTCCAGAAAGACCGAGTGCTGGCCACGCCACTACCATCCCGCCGGAGTGTGGCGTTTATGTGGCACGTAGCTGGCAGAGGAACAGCATGGGGGGAGAGAGAGAGAGATGGACGGGTGAGAGGAGAGGGGGGAGGAGAGTGGGAGGGCAGGACGGCCATGTGGTAGATGTTAGTAAACAATGTCCTGCGTTGTTCTGGCAATGTGGCCAAATGGACTGGAGAGATATCAGTGGCAGCCCTCCGCACACAAGCATGCACACACACACACTCACACACGGACACACACACACACACACAGCGAACTAAAGAAATACACACATCCACACACTCACGCGCGCGTATTCGCAGACGAATAAAAGAAAACACTCACGCTTGCTGTCTGCCACTCACCAGCTGCGCCGGTTTCCATAGCAATGAAACCAACAATGTGGGAAGAGAGGAAAGCGTGTGTTCATATCCATCTGAAGCGTGTGTGTGTGTGTGTGTGTGTGTGTGTGTGTGTGTGTTGGTGTGGGTGGGTGGGTGTTAGTGACTGCAGGGTTATGATAAAGTGGATTCTTACAACATAGACACTCTCAGCTCTACACAAACACACACGCCAACACACACACCAACACACATTCAGCTCTTTTCCCTTTGTGAATGAAATAGACGATAGCTATCAGCAGAGGGAAAGATGAAGAGAGAGAGAGAGAGATGTAGATGAAGAGGGATAGAGACGGAGAGAGGGATGGGAATGACAGGACCATTATGGGCCCCTTAAAGGGGCAATTCACAGTTTAAACAATAACTTTCTCCTCCTTGACATTGTTTCTGTGTAAAGATGAGAGATGGAGCTGCAATAACTGACCGACATCAAAATTATAGTTTTAACAATGTAAGCTGAGGATATACACTTTTTTAGTGTCTTTACAAACATTTGAGTAAAACAAGCTTATTTTGGCTTCTGATGGTGTATACCAGATGATCTAAGCCCATTAAATGTTTTTGTCCTTTTCTTCAGACAAAAACAGACAGACGGACAGAGACACAGATAGAGACACACACACACACACACACACACACACACACACAGATGTTAAAATAGTTTTTAGAGCTTCAACAGTGATGAATGATTCAAGTCCACAGAGCATTTGTTTTCATTTTCTATTTATTGTCAATGTCTATTTATTTGTTTGTCAAAATGAGGTATGTCGAAGTGCTATGAGTTGCAGCACTAAATATACATTATAAAAATGAAAAAACAAACATCTTATATCCATATACCCAGTAAGTTCTATGCACCCGATAGTTACAAATACATAAACAAATGGGGATTAGGAGACAGAGTAGGGTCGTGTAAAAGACGATAGAACACATTTCTGTACAAAAGAATTCACCTCCGATAGAGAGTAGAAGAAAAAGAATTACGCGATAAAGAGATATCTACTGAGAACTCATTTTCGTACGAAAATATAAGTATCAAATTTAGTATGTAACACAGGCATACTAAGGAGTAATCAAGGTCTGTAGAATTAGTATTATGGTACAATAGAAAGGAGAACAAAAAGGGGGGAAAAAAAAGAAACAAAAATTTTTTTATCACAATGTTTCGTTGCCCATTACAGTACTTTTTATAAAGTTTCCAGTCTAGTTATTGGCAGGGTTTGGACATAAAACGTACAAAACTCAAAGACAAAACAGTATATAAACCAAGGCAGATTCTGAGTGGATTGGTCTGTTATACACACTACTGTTATTTACAAAAGTGTCAGCTAGCAAAGGTGCACAGTTATTATATCAATGGACTTGGTTTGAGCACCAGTTAGAGAACGAGAGAGGAGGGAGAGAGAAACAGAGGGAGGGAGGGAGAGAGGCGGACAGAGAAAAAGAGAAGTTGGTGAGAGGGAGGGAGGGAGGGGATGAGAGAGACGCCTCAGCGTCGTGACATCGTTGCTGTCAGTCAATGTCTGACAGGCATTACAATCTTTGTTATACCGCGATATTGTAGTGTACTAGTGTCTTCCATTTGCAGTGGTAAAAATACAGAGAGCACATTTTCTGCTTATAAGTGTGAACATTGAACTCTCCGACCAACACCGGCAGCATGCATGGGGTGCATCCTCTGGGCGCCAAACGGATTGGAACCGGGAGGGAATACCTGATCTTGTCCAAATTACCGTTTTTCACTTTCCGTTGCAAAACCCTTTGCTACGGTGTGCCCATATGAACACACCCTTTCTGAAGTAACCTGGTTTTGGACTATAAGTGTCACATTGAGTTCCAGAACGGTAGAAAAAATGAAAAAGTTACAAGGGCGAGTGGTACAGACAGTGACCGCTCTGTATTTTGTCCCCTCGCGTGTCTCTGTGTGTTGTCCCCTCGCGTGTCTCTGTGTGTTGTCCCCTCGCGTGTCTCTGTGTTGTCACCTTGCGTGTCTTCTCTTCGTTCCTCAATGTGACAGGAAACGTAAAACCTGAACATTCTTAATGTCAACAAATGTGCAAAAAAAGTGGTGGCAGTGGATGTCCCATCGACCCCCGGGTCTGTTGCTCAAGTGTGTGTGTGTTTGTGTGTGTGTTTGTGCAAGTGTGTGTGTAGATCAAGACATCGAGTGGGGGGGTCATCTGGGTTTATTGTGTGTGTGTGTGTGTGTGTGTGTGTGTCTGTCTGTCTGTGTGTGTGAGTGTGTGTGCACTGTATGCCTGTGTTAATGCAGAATGTGCCACTGTGGTCTTAGCGAGTCCTGGCCTGCTCCAGGCGCCTCATCAGCTGTGTCCTGCGTGCCTGCAGCCTGTCTTTCTCCTGCGTCAGTCGCAGCTCCTCCAGCTCCATCGTCCCCACGTACTCCGCCGCCTTCTTCAAGATCAGCACCTTGGCTGCCTTCTCGTTCCTCGCCAGCTCGGGCACGTTGTCTCGCAGCGTGAGGAAGCTGGAGCGCAGGTCGTTGCGCCGCTGGCGTTCTAGGATGTTGTGGTTCCGCCGGCGCTCCGAGTCCTCGGAGTCGGAGTTCCCGGAGGATCCGCCGCGCGGGCTGCTGTCGCCGCTCGCATTGCGCTTGGGCCGCGTGCCAGGCGTCGCCGATGATGCCGTCGTCACGGAACCGCAGGACGTCGAGGAGGATGGCGGCGATGGCGCTGAGGAGTGGCCGCGGTTTGGCTGGCGGTGGGCGTCAGAGGGCCGGGGTTTCTTGGAGGGGGGCGCGTGGTCGTCATCCGAGGCATAAGGGGAGGGGGCGGCGTAGTTGTGCTGCTGCTGGTGGACTGAGCTGCGCTTCAGAATCAGTTCCTGGCCGTGAGCACCGGAGCCCGCAGACTCCCGGCTGCTGACGAAGCGGCTCACGACGCCCGACGAAGCCACGACCCCGGACGCGGAGCCCGTCTTCGAGCGCACCGAGATGGTGACAGTGCCGGTTGCCATGGGCGACAAGCCACGCCGCTTCTCCACGGTGACCACGTCAATCTCTTCGCCATCAGACTCGTCATCTTCTTCCTCATCTTCCTCTTCATCGTCGTCGTCATCGTCGTCGTCTGGTTGAGAAAAACAGAAGAGTGAATTAGTTTATGTTCTGCCTGGAAAACCTATGTGAACCATGTCACCTATGTGTGCTTACAGTTGACAGGTGTGTGTGTGTCTGTAAGAGCGAGAGCATTGCTCAGCTCTTTCACACAGTTTGTATAAGGTGGGTTCTCCTACAGCAAGTCACTTAGCACTAATCTAGTCCAGAGGCGTTTTTACACACTTCATCTTACTGACTTGTAGACAAGCTGGATTCTTTCTTGTTTTTTCAGTCCCACAAACCTCTGGCCCTTCCTGCTAATCTTTATCTACTGCAGAAGGGTTGGGCTGTGGTGCTGTTCTATCTAGAATGGGTTTCACACCTACTGATCGCAAAACCACATACCTATATCATTTAAAAGTTTTGAAAAGAATTTGAGGGACAAAACGAAAATGAATGTGTTATTTACCGCATTGTTTATCTCCCTGACACCGGAGATATTCAAACCAAGGCCCTTTCAGATACTAGCATTATCAGTGGTTTATAAAGCAGTGATGCATTTTACAGCCTGGCCCCCTCAAACACACACACCAGCACACACACCCACACACCCAAACACACACAGACAAAAACACACTCGTGAGAAGTTGGCACTGGAATCAGAACACAGCCAAGCCACAACAGTGATTCTCAGCTGGGTGGTAAAGGGGTGTGTCTCCTTTCTCCTCTTTTCTCACTCCCTGGCTTCCCCTCTTCTGTCTCCCAAGAGAGACAATGTGACACTGAGACAACCTGAGACATATCATATTTGGCTCACATGGAGAGCTGTTTTTAAGCAAAAAACTACAAATTTAAATATTCCAGGAGCCTTTGATTTCCAAGCACAGACTTCTGCAGGTGATTGGGTTGATGTGTCAGCATTTTATTCCACTGACTAGATGTCCTATAATCTGCTATTGGGTGTATCATGCATCTACATGGCTTGAAAACTGTTAGGAAACCGATGTTATCTCTGCCTTAGAAGACCGTAGGGGCGTCTACTAGGCTACTTTCTTTGATGACAAGGTGTGGAAAGAGCGAAGAAAATACAGAGACCCGATTTAACACCGCGAGTGGCGGAAGAAGCCCGGGCAAACGGTTTTTTTCCGCGAACTGGCTGGGCGGCGGGACGTGGTGCGATCGGATCACCGGCTTTAATCCGGGGCTCTGGAGCGGCGCCAGAACGACAGCTGTAGAGACGGGAGCGCCTGTTCAAAGCTGTCAGCCCCTAAAGAAACAGGGCCCTCCCACCTCCTCTCTTCTACGTATATATTTTTGCTCGCGGGCCGTTTCGAAGGGGGCGTGTTTTTGGCATGGTTTTATGACTAGAGCGAGCCTCCAGTCGGCGCTGCCAAGTAGGAGGCCCCCTTTTTGCTAACGTTTTGCAGGCGTGCCACAAAAGAACAAAAGTAAAGACTCGCGTGAGTTTTTCGTACCAGACTTCCATGCCAATTACCGCATAACAACCACGCTGAACCAACGTTTGGCTATTAAGGGTGTTAAAACAACCAATTATCCTGTTATTAAAAAATATTTAATTTTCCACTTTTCGTTATCATAGGTCCGCCTTCTTAAACACATACCCACACACATCCTCAAACCCCGAACACAATAGCAGCTATTAATGGCATTCTACACAATAATGTGTAGTTTATTCGGGTATGGAGGGCATATGTTAAACATTGAATACGCAATTTCACACATACGGAGCCCTGGTTATTTGCATAATTCTGCGTAAAGTGTGCAATCATAGCCTCCAACGGACCGTGAAACAAGCCACCTTATCAGTCGGTTTACTTAACACTTCTCAGTAGGGATTGTTTGGGACTACGCTTGTCTGGCCAGTCTATCCAACACTGCCCTATACTACCGCAACCCGTGGATGTCTTTTTGTGTGATGCCAACTGGGTCTTAAGTAACGCACACAATCCTCCTATTTTAATGCCATCTGCCGGATGAAGCGCCTGCCTATTACCCAGGCTTAAACCTTCACACACACTGACAACACCACTCACTGTGTGTGTGTGTGTGTGTGTGTGTGTGTGTGTGTGTGTATGCGTTTACATGTGTGGGGGTGGGGTGGGGGTTGTAACAAGGTAATCCGATTCCGGGCCAGTCATTAAGTTTTAACTTCCAATCACCCCAATTACCAGTGCAACAACGATAACAGTAGACGTTCAATAATGTAGAAGAATGACGTCAGTGACCTCAATTCAACCAAGTAAAACTGTGTATCAGCTGTTGCAGGCGCCGCAATCAAAACAAAGGATCTTAACGCGCATGCATCCCGTTTTATGCTTACCCGAATCGCTGGGAGTTTCATCCGCGCTACAGTGGGTAGTAGAGGCGGGGACCGTCCTGCCGGTGCTACTGTTTCTTTTGTTGACAGGGAAGGGGAAGACCACCGCGGGGTCCACACACTCCGCCAAGGAGCGGCTCAGCTCGGGCGCCTTGGTTGCGGTGGCTGCCGCGGTAGTGACATTTCTACTAACTCCACTGGCAGCCGCGGAAGAGATGGCTTTTCCGAGCTTCTCGGTGACCACCCGCTCGAGCTTTTCCCTGGCCGAGAAGCCGCTCCACATACAGTCCTTGATGATGATTGAGTTGGGGTTACTATCCAAAGTTAAGCCGCCAAACAGGTCTCCGTCCGAAACGCCCCAAATATCGTCCTCGGGCAGGAGAAGGAGCTCCGATGCCCAATTGCAGTCCAGGGGGTCGCCTAATCCAAAGCCCATGGGACCTGCTGTGGAGTCGCCCCCGTCCCCCCGGGACAGCGAAGCCAGCTCCCCTGGTAAAGCCGCTCGGCTTGGGGAGAGAGGCGGCGTGGGCAGCAACTCGAATTTCTTCCAGATGTCCTCTCCGGGTGGTGCAGAGTCCGGACCGCAGAAATAGAAGTCAGCCTCGTCTGGATAGAAGCAGGGTTGTAAGGAGTCGAACTCCAAGTCGGAATTTGTACTTATA
Organism: Esox masquinongy; assembly: GCA_016801175.1. Classification (NCBI taxonomy): domain Eukaryota; kingdom Metazoa; phylum Chordata; class Actinopteri; order Esociformes; family Esocidae; genus Esox; species Esox masquinongy. The sequence continues at coordinate 2,971 of JACXGI010012974.1, read as the reverse complement.
ATCGCCGGCATTCTATCCCACACTTGGAAAGCCTGGATGAAGGAAGAGCGATTGCTTAATGACACCATTAAATTAACTGAGATACAACACCTCCATACATTACCAATCGAAAACCCCTTAATATCATACAACTGCACAGCATTCCAAGAGAAAGCCGGAAAAGCGTGTGCGTAAAATGTGCGTGACCCTGACCAGCACGGAATCACCTTTACACTAAGTCAGTATGCTTACTGCATTATTCACTCATGACTTGGCCAACCATAGTGAAAAATAATAACTGTTAAAACACACATTTATTCTAAACGTCCCATGACAATACCATTTCTTTAAAGAGTGACCATTTTGGAATCCAAATGAAGAGAAAAAAACGGGTCAGTAGTGTAGACGACACTTTCCCAACCCAAACATCGATAGATGCTCACCTCGCGGTTACTGGTTGTGGCGTGAGTCTCCAGCCTCGATTCTCGCGCTATCGCAGTTCAGTGATGAACTGTAGATTAAGTGCACGCTCTCGTGTGGTGTGGATAGATCTCTGACACTCACTATACTGGGATACCGAGTGTTATAGCCCGGACTCCAATCTCACTGTTGTATGAAAGGCTCCGCCCACACTGGGGCGGGGCTGCTGCGGTGCGGGGTAGACGGACAAGCAGGCTGGCGGTGTAGCCTCCACCGACTCCAATACATCCCCGGCGGATAGATATTACATTGTCATTCCTGACCCACAATTAAGGCAAATGTCTTCCTTTTCAAATATGTACAAGGGGTACATTCTGGACATAAATAATAATGTATTTCCCAAGGTCCATGACACATTTGATGGAATTACTATTAAAAAACAGCTCATATTGAGGCTTGTATGGCACGGAAGTCACGACAGTCGGTCTCATTACACAAACTTATAGCTTAACTCAGGGCCGGCCCTAGCCATTTGGGGGCCCTAAGCAAAATTTAATTTGGGGGCCCCGTCTTCCCTATTGGTCCGGGGCTCACAGGCGGACTGGGGCCCCCTAAAGTTTGGGGCCCCTAAACGACTGCCTATGTCGCTTATTCCTAGGTCCGGCCCTGGCTGAACCCAACTATCACTATTGTCTTGGGGCGTTGAGGTAACAGCATTGTACGATCAAAGAGTCGGGATCACGGCGCCCTCATATGGACGTTAGGAGAACAGGCGCTCAAAAGAAAAATACCAAAAGCTCATTTCTGGTTTATCCACCGTGAATTGTGCAACTGCGAGGTGTTGAATGCGACAAACTGAGTTCACAGCGAAAAGATGACCTGTTATTCAATTAAAATACGTCAATAAAACGAGCTGTTTTATGCTACAATTTAAAGCTTTCATAATATTCGTTGTCTCCTTTGCCTACACACCTACATGGCGAGCAGAGTTAGGGATTGTTACTTAACTCCACTGCCGGTTGATGTACCTTACAGTCAACCCCATTCCCTTATTCTAATAACAGGTTTGCCGAAAATGTAGCTGTAATTATGCGCTCGAGCGGCGCATGGGCACGGACACAGATTAAACGTTAACATCGACTTCTACAGAGAAACTGTTTGTTTTAGTTGATGACAAAAATGCCAAACAAACAGTTGCATTCACTTTTCGTTTTCTTTTTTTATAAGATTTTGTTTTAACTTAAATCCCGAAGACCTTTCCATATGAAGTTATCAACAAAATGCAAATACATTTGTGTCCTTTAAAGTAACCGACAGATATTTCGTTGTTCTATACTGTTCAATTACTATAAAGTTGAATGTAATCTAATAACACAGTACGGTCATGATTTGATATCACTGAAGACTTCTGAGACCAGAAGCAGTGGCGCGAGGCGGGAAGAACTAGAGTTGGAACTGGCACTGGTTTGGGAGAGGCAGGGAGTTTCCTGGGAATACCGAACCGGAACGCCGGGTCCCTGGGATAGGGACAAGAGAAACGAGATGGTAGCTGGGATGTGATCTGTTGTCCTTTGTTTTCCTGAACTGCTGCTCCAAGTGTGACCCAACAGGAACGGCTTCCTGTGTGAGTGAGAGAGGGGGAGTGAGAACGGGTAGAGACGTGAGAGAGCAGCGAGTGAGAAAGAAAATACTAGGATAGAGAGAAGTGAGAGAGAGGGAGTGGGGGCTGAAAAATAGAGGGAGTAGAGAGAGTGAGAGAGAAAGTAAAAAGGACAGAAGTAGAGAGGGAATTTAGCAAAGTGTAGAATAAACTGACATTGTCTCATATGGTCCAACAAGAAATGGGAGTATAACAAGGAAAGAAGATGGTGGGACAGCAGGATGGATCAGCCACAGTGATCTATCAGAGGCATGTGTGTGCTGGGGCGGAATGACCGCATAGCATCTCGGCAAATGCCAGGTGGGCCGATCCGCTTTCAGCCTAAATGGCGCATTCCTTCATTGCGGTTGGAATAGACAAGTGTGCAGACCTCTGGCGACCTAAAAAAGGTCAGCTGTGTGGGCTTCAAGGACTGATACGGGCCAGAGTGTTTAAAATGCCAGACTCCATATCTGGTCCCAGTCCGCCTCTGTTTGTGTGTGTGTGTCTTCACCGTGGAAAGGGAACGGTGGCAGAACATCTGTACTCTGGGTTACAGTACCGCACATCCACATTCACTTCCTCCAACCAAAATGACAGAGTACACTCTTCATATTCTTCAGAGGACGCTGCTGGGAATTTATGTGGAATTCATGCCATAAAAAAAACACTGATGTTATGTCAATATCAGAAAATCAGAAAACGTTACGTGTCAAACATATTGAAACACTGAAAACACTGAAACACGCACATTTTCTATGTAAATACAATTTCTCAAATTCTTCACCAAGTTTCACTGGACCTGTGAGTTTGCTGTGGCTCTGAAATGTCTAGACAGACACACACACACACACACACACACACACACACACACACACACACACACACACACACACACACACACACACACACACACACACACACACAGCGCGA
>JACXGI010012973.1:6375-21809 GCA_016801175.1 Esox masquinongy | reverse complement strand
TCCTCCTCCTCCCCCCCCCCTCCCTCCTAGGCTAATGCTGATGATGGGGGTGTTGTTCTGCTGTGGAACGGGCTTCTTCATCCGGAGGCGCATGTACCTCTCGTCCCTCAGTGACGAGCCTGCCTTCAATGTCTCCTTCACCCGGCAGACTGCATCCACACCTGGTCAGTGGTCTCACACACACCAGCAATACATTATCCACGATTAGGGCTGCGCAATCTCTACAAAATATTGAATCACGTTATTTTACTGGCCAAATGTTGCAGTTTCGATTAATTAATTGAGATTCTCAAACACTTGGGTTTAAGAACCTCACTTCAAAAATTAGATCTTAGAAAATCATAACCAAAATAATGAGGTAACTGAATTAAGTTAAAACGTTGAAGTGCTTTTGAAACATTGTAACACTTGCTACTGATTGTAAGGTAAAGCCTGTGTCTAAAACATTGCAGTCGTATCTACGTGTACAATGATGGCATGTGCTATGTTGGCACCATTGCCAGTAGTTATGCAAACATTCTCAACCCTATAGTGATATTTTTTTCGCCTGTATCAAATGTATTTGCAGACACTGACCTTAAAGCTCTTAATAACTCTTAATAACCATGCTGTTGTGTATGTGAGACAATATCTTGGTGACACTCTGCTAAAACCTACATTTTGTTTAATCCCAACCAGCCCTGTGTAAGTATAACTACCCAACAGCCAGGAAGGGGCACAACAGCTATTTTGGCTTAAGGAAATTAGTTTGTTGGTGAAATATTAAGGCCAAACATGGGGGGCATCCATGGCCATGCCGCCAGGAAATTCAGTGTGCCTTGGTTTTGTTCAATATCAATTTAAATCAAATTTTATTTTTCACATGCTAATTAAACAAAAGTTGTTGACTAATAATGAAATGCTTACTAATGTGCATTATTCCAACAATGCATTGTTAGAAAGTGTATAGGAGAAAGACAAAAATATATATTACAAATATTAACAATCGAAAAGGTTTGTTTAAATAAAATGTTTTTGTTTGTGGGATATACTGAAAATATTGCTATTGTTTAGTGTGGTATTGAACACAACATATTTTGAACACTTAGAGAACGATTATCAGGGAACGGCTGTCTTATCACATCCAAACAGGTTTCATTTTGATCAGTACATTGCTGAAGGAGACCGAATAACAAGTTATTTTGATACAAAGTGCCAATTATCCAACTGTGTTATCTGCTGTGACAGCTTTATCGGCCTTCACACTGCCACAGGAGATAAGATACCCAGGTGTCTGTGTGTTTGTGCCTGTGTGTGCTCATGTCTGTGTGTGTAAAACATTAATTTACTCAAACCTAATTATGTTCATTCCAGGTGTAGGGAGACAAAATTGCTGCTATTAGGAATGTGTGCAATTGTATACACAGATCCACATGCTGGCGGATCTAGGGGGCGGGCCACCGGGGCACTTGCCCCTGTTGAAATCTGATTGGCCCCTTGAATACCCCTCCTGTCACTGCAAAATAGATAATGTTGTTTCCAATTTCAAATTAAGACATTGCTTAACAATACGTAATGTAACCCCACTGTCTAGAGATCCCCAAATAAGAAACACACCAGTATTGCTGTTGCGTCAAAGTTATTAATTGTTCCCCTCTCCACACATTGCTGTGTGCAGATCAGCCGACTACAAAAGCTATTACACCGAATCAGATATATAGCAGAAGGTGGTCATGTTTAAGTGCTATTGCAATGAATTATATTCCTGCTAAGACATAGACCAGGTTAATTAATAGAGATAGTTAACACTGACCTGATTTGTCAGTGCAGCAGGCTTAAGCTTAGCCTCACTGCTGAGAAGGTATTGGGGACAATGATTATTTACATAGCTAATGTCACTGTTTCAGAGTCTTAGCTAGCCAGTTCATATTTTGCTGAATGCATTTCCAGGACATTTTTGATAGCTGTGAAATTCTGGGTCATGTCATTAATTATTCCCTAGCCTCTGGATATGTTTTTGGCGCTGGTTAAACGGGGCCAGAGAAGCTCTGATAATCTCTTTACAACTGTGATAACTAAGGCCAGTGAAAGTCAAGGTCACAGTAACTGTTGTTGTGTAAATCATGCACAAATGGTGAGTCAACTAGGAGTGATTTGGATACTCTATTTGAGCCAACTTCTTTTCAGACATTTCAGAATCAAAAGTGGATGGTCTAGACATTTCAGAATCAGAAGTGAATGGTCTAGATATTTCAGAATCAAAAGTGGTTGGTCTAGACATTTCAGAATCAAAAAGATATGGTCTAGACATTTCAGAATCAAAAAGGGATGGGGTGTAACCTCATCTCAAGATATTTCCTAGAAAACTGTTGGGAACAGAAGAAGTTCATTTATTGCTTGATGGTACAGAGTAGTACTCAATAACTAAAAACTAAGTTTCTTGTTACGCATGCAGTCACCTTTCCCTTCCCAATGTTCCTGCTACTACTGTGCCTTTGCATCCAAGTCAGGGTACTGTAACTGGAGAAGCCTTGTCTAGCTTTAGAGATCATACCAAATTGGTGTTTCTGGAAATTGTGCTTTTTTCCTCTAGCTTGACCTTAGTGCTGCTTTCGATACAGTTGATCATGTCATCCCCCTGGATCGCCTCCAGCAAGAGGTGTTCCAGGGTGTTGCCCTACAGTGGTTAAATTCTTATTTGAAAGATAGAACCTTTTCTGTTACAATTGGAAATATTTCCTCTTCTTCGGCAGTGATCACATCTGGAGTACCTCAAGGTTTGATCCTGGGGCCAATTTTATTTTCTTTGTATATGCTCCCTTTGGGCTCCATTCTCCGTAAACATGATATACCATATCACTGTTATGCTGATGATACACAGCTGTACCTACTGCTAAAACCAGGTCATACCAACTCCTTGAAGTCCCTTTTTGTCAGCCTTAAAGATACTAAGTGCTGGATGGCTAAAAACTTTCTCCAACTTAATGAGAGTAAGATGGAAGTTAAACTAATTGGTACCCCCAAATCAATTAAGGAAATATACAAATATGGGGCCCTTGTCTACAAATGTGCACCCCCTTGCAAGAAATCTAGGTATTATCTTTGATTCAGCTTTAAAATTTGACAATTTTTTTCTGTTGTCAAAGGTAGTTTTTTCATCTGAGGACTATTGCAAAACTAAAATTCTTCTCTCTTAAGGACTTGGAGATTGTTATGCATTCCCTTATATTGTGTCGAATTGATTACTGCAATTCTTTGTACTCTGGAATTTGTCACTCATCATTATCATGCTTGCAGCTTGTCCAGAATGTGGCTGCTAGATTGTTGACTGGAGCCCATTATCAGCAACAATCAGTCCTGTTTTCCAGTGGCATGTTGTTTGCTAATCCAAGTTTATCATTTTGAGACTAATTGATCATTAGAAAACCCTTTTGCGATTGTTAGTGCAGCTGAAATTGCTGTGCTGATTAAAGAAGCAATAAACTGGCCTTTTTAGACTTGTTCAGTATCTTCAGCATCAGCGTTTGCAGGTACTATTTAAAGCTGCCAGTTGAGGACCTGTGAGGTGTCTGTTTCTCAAATTAGTCACTCTGAATATGTCATACATTGCTGAATGACATCTTCGGTTTCTTGTCAATTTCTAACATTGAATAGCCTTTAATTTCTCAGAACAAGAATAGAGTTACAAGTTTCAGAAGAACGTTCTTTGTTTCTGGCCATTTTGAGCCAGGAATCGAACCCACAAACACTGATGTTGAAGATACTCAACTAGTCTAAAGAAGGACAGTTTTATTGCTTCTTTAATCAGCACAACAGTTTCAGCTGTGCTAACAATCATAAAAGGGTTTTCTAATGACCAATTTATCTTAAAATGATAAACTTGGATTAGCAAACACAATGTGCCATTGTAACACCGGAGTAATGGTTGCTGATAAAGGGCCTCTGTACGCCTATGTAGATATTCTATTAGAAATCAGCCATTTCCAGCTACAATAGTCATTTACAACATTAACAATGTCTACGCTGTATTTCTGATAAATGTGATGTTATTTTAATGGACAAAAAAATTGCTTTTCTTTTGAAAGCAAGGAAATTTCCAAGCCACCCCAAACTTTTGAACGGTAGTGTACATATAGACATAGATTTATCTTTGTACTTGTTATACATATAATGAAACACAGAAAAAGAGATGAATGCCAGTCTGTCTGTCTTCCCTGTGCAGTATCCCAGCAACCTGGAACTGGGAGCTACAGTGACCACAACGGCCTGATGACATCACCAATCACTCCCACCTATCCTCTCCAGGCTGGGCCAGCCCATAATACCATGAGCTCCTACCCTCCGCCACCCTCGTACTGTAACCATCCTCCCCCGTCTTATGAGCAGTTATTCCGGACACCAGAGAAGAAGTAAAAGTGCTGGGTCGCAGCAGCGGCGGCAACATTGGCGTCCCCTCCGCTTCCTTCGCCTTTCACTGTGACGTCACCTGGCAGGCCAAGGGCAGGAGGGTTCAGCCACGACACGTCTGTCCGTCTGTCTAACTGGCTGTCGCACCTTCAGTCAGCCTAAGCTCTCACCCCACATTCCAGGTGAGATTAGACAGACAACCAGCTACACCTCGGGAGCAATGCTGCAGATTCCGCCTCTCCGGACACAGGCAGAATCTGTCTCGTTATCACCATGGTTATGAATTCACCATCACTCATCCTTTTTCTCACTTGCTTGTCCGTGTTATTTTACCACACAACTATCCACCTTGCCTTCTGGATGGGCTTGGTCTTGCTCTGGCCTGTGACTAAATAATACTGTAAATGTCACAAGCACTAAAACTGAGTGATGTCTGTGGAGAATGCTTACCTAAGATCAGCACATTTGCAGGTAAATTACCATGGATTTAACATTAGGGTAGAGAAAGACTAATCCAGGACTGGAGCAGGAGAGCAATTCCTTTCTTAAATGAACAGGAAGAGTGCCTGTAAATTGGAGTTTAAAGCCATAGGAGACATGAGGCATGTAAATGGCTTTATGGTTCAAAGACTGCTCTATTAGGAGGCCTACTAGTATACACTCGTTGCACTTTTCTCAGTAGCCACCTCTCTTCTCCTGAATCTTGGGTTGGCCAGACATTTTGAGAAATTTAAAATAGACTATAAACACTCCCGGATGTCTGTCTGGTCATGCTGCGCAAATTGTGCCTGTCACTGTGAGAGGGAAGGAAGCAGATTTATCAGACCTATTATGTTCATTGGAGAGCGTGGCCATCTGAAAAGCCCAGTTGGTTTGCAGCGTTTTTATTCATATTACGGATGTGTGTGGTTGTGTTCCAGCTGTGCCGACTGCAGCGATTCATCCATCTGGATCGGGTGGCCTCAACCTGGCAGGGAATCAAATCAACCAGCCATATGAGACCACGTCATTTCCATTGACATTTTCAGTCAGTGACTACGAGTGGCAGCAATTACTGTAAAGGAAAATCATTCCAGACTGTACATTGTTAGAGACCATTGAGGACAGCGATGATCAAGCGTCGTCACAAAATTGTTCTTCTGGTCCATTCTCAACTCCACCAACACCCCCCCCCCCCCAATTTTATAGAGTTATGGTCTTGCTCCAGGGAAATAACCTGAGAATGTAAACTCAGCAGACTTCCAGGTGACAGACCAATGCTGTCTTTTTCCCCCTTGGCCTGGCCCAGGAATTGTCCCAGACACCTTTTGGCTACAATTTCAACTCCTTAGCCATGTTCTACCTACCCACCCCATTACAGATCAAACCAAACTCCTCTCTACGCAGTCAGATGTGGTGAATAGTGCCCACTGGTCTCTGAGAAATGGACCACACTTTTTGAGATGAGCATGAAATAGAATGAACATTTACTTAAATATAGATATGTCACATATACACACAAACACACAATGACATATTGCTGAGCAGGTCTATGATATTGCATATGGGAAGCTTTCCTGACTAACTTCAGTGAAACTTAGACTTATTTGTGTGTCAGTAGACTGAGTAGTGGTAGTTACAAATACCAACTGCACTCCTTCAGTTTCATCTTTAGACACGCTTCACTCTCAGTTTACCATCTAAATGTCACCTCATTGGTTGACAAAGCCCTAAACAAAGAACTGACCTTTTTGGTGAAAGTTCCAGGACATGTTCTTCTGATCAAGCACCAACGCTCCAGTAACACGATCAATACCCAAAGATTGAGGTACCTCTATAGACTATATTACGGGATGGGATATCTATCCAGTTGGCCATCCAGGGTTAACCCTTTAGACCCCAATATATTTCCAGAACGCTGCTGTACATTAATAACAATTCTCAAAATGACTAATTTTCCTGACACATTTCAAACAGACATAGCACAAAAACGAAGAACAAATTACAAGTTTACCTTGTTTTAAAGAGCACAATCTATTTGACACCACATGGAAATTGGACTAGGTTATTTAATTTTTCTCCCATTGTGTGCACACTTGTGAACAAATAACTATTGACACTCACAATATATTGGGAATGAAGGTTCCCCTCTGATGTACTCTCCCTCTTTCTACACCTGTCCCTCTGCATCCACCACACTCCTCTTCCCCTCCCTCGTAATCTGCTTCCTCCTTCCTCCTGACCATCTGCGAGCAGCACACATTTGCCGCCACACAACTTTAAGTAGCCTGAAAGACAAACCAGATGGCTAGCTATAGAAAGCAGCCAGGGTCGTTTCTATTATTAACAGAATTATTGACAGAAAAAAATTGACAGAAACAACATTTAACTAGTTTGCTCACTACATAAAATTATTTTCATGACGATATTGAGCCAGCAATCAATCGAGGTCTACAGCTAATCTGATTAAAAAGGAACCATAAGGCACATCTTAAAACGTACGTCTTTTTATATAAAAGTGAAAGTTATGTGTACATTTTCGGCGCATCATTCCGACCAACTGAAAGCGTGGTGAGCAAAGCTCAACATTGCGCCCCCCACTTATGGTCAACTAGTGGACGTGACAGCTCGTGGCATCGCTAGCGAAGCACATGTGCGGCCATACTTTCGACCACAAGCTAAGGACCTAATAGCTTAACTTCAGTTGCGACAAGTCAGATAAGTCCTGACAGAAAAATTAATTATATCAAACACCATAATAATTCTGCAAAAATCACGTTCTCATCAACAAAGACATATTTAATCTCTATAGCTTCCATTTACAATCCAGGGGGTTAATCTTTTTCATATTATGTAAATACAGATTGTCATTAAATAACGAAAAAAAGATGGACGACTAATTCCAGTCACTAGCTGGGAGAAACCCATTCAATTCCATGGGATTCAAACCCATGGAGAAGTAGAGTCCAAAGAGATTATACTGTGGACAAGAAACGTTACTTTGACAAGCTATTATGGGGGTCGATATAATTTACTTTATCAGACTAGCTCTGACGTTTAACTGAAGCCGGTACTGTAAGCAATTAGCTCCTTCAGTTGTGGTCGAAGCTAGTGCCTCATAACTCTTCTGGGTAGTCTGACAGAAAAAACAGACAATTAGCTAGCTAGGGCAAGTAGCAGGGATAGTTTCAATATGACTGATGTTGGAAGAATCAAGTGAAAGCTTCCAATTAGTAGACTACACAGCGAGCTAACCACTGCAACTCTTTTCGTTACAAGCACTGGCGTAGCGTGTTGACGCCGGGCCGTGGTGCAAGATACACCCCCCGAACAAAACTTATGAAGCGGTATATACGAGTGTGAAGCCGATTCTGCCGTAGATTAACCTACCAGTTGACATCGGACTGTGATAACGGCATAGAAACACAGGATATAAAATAAAAATACAAAATCATTTTAAGATGGAGGCCAAGCTCGGGCACACCACCCACCGCGGACCCGGGTGAAACCCCAATAGTTACGCCACTGGTTACGAGACAGAATACTTGCTTGGCTCAAACTTCACAGCTGATGTGCTCGCCTCTCAAGTGATCACGACAGGGTTTTCTTGTCATCTTAAAGTTATTACCAAAGTTTCACATGAAACATGGACAACAGAAAACATATCTGCTGTTTATTTATTACTCGCCTCGACATCATTAACGTTTTCAAAGAGCATGGACGTTTCCAACTCTATCACCAAACATTAGGAGTCCTATTCTATCGTGAAATTGATTTGAGATGAATACAACTTTAGTCAAACAGCGATCTCACCTGTTTGTGGTGTATTGTTAATAACTTACCATACAGTAACAGGTTTTTAATAAGTACATTTTGTAATATTTACACAAGTAGCCAACCATTTGCCGCTGTAACAGTAAATTAAAGGAATGGTCTCAACGGTGGACCGCTCTAAATTAAAGATCCAACTGTCCAATTTAACTATAGCCTAGAATTAAAATGATATTCCTCCATTGGAGATATTTGTGTGGACTGATGGCAAGCTGTGTCCATGGATAGTGTGAGACCGGTGTTAGACGATTCAGTGACTTCATTTATGCCTGTCTGAAGTGCGCATGTGCCACGAATCTTGCAATCTGCCACCGGGAGCGTGTGATTCCTCGTGCACAGCATTTTGCTTCTTGCTACCACAAAGCCAGTTTCTTGCTTCCAAAAAGCTGGTGTTTGCCAGGTTTGTGATCTCGGCGATTCTACATCCATTTATTTTGATACGGTAACAACAAATATTTTGTTTGAAATGTGTATAAGTAGTATACAAATATATTTTTGTTCCCCATCAATATTCTAACATAGATAGAAAATTGCACACTTCCGACAGTCACATATGGTCACTGAATTAGTTTTAACACTGGAACCAAATTTGTAGACCCAGGGCTCAATTCAATCAAACCCGTATTTGGGTATTTACAGACTTTGTTTTTCCTAATGGTGAAATTAACTCACAATGGTCTTTTGTACAGTAAAAATGCTTTCACTTTTAGAAGTATGTGGCATCGGATGAATATTGTAAATAAAGACACTCCGTAAATAATACTATGATGGGTTTGGTTGAATCCCAGGCCCAGATTAATATTTGATGTTGTGCATACTTTTGGCTAATATTACATGTATTTAATAATTTTGAACTATGCAACTGAGAGGTGGTTTAACATGTAATTTGTATAGCTAGGACTTGCTTTCACTGTTGTACCAGTAAATTTTTGCCCTGTTAAGTTACTATAAAATATCTGTCCATGAGATATGGTTAATAATAAAGTTCTCTTCTCATAAACTTGTTTTTTTTTATTCACTCAAGTTGTTAATCTCATGCCACTGCTGTGAGAATGTTATTTATTAATTGAAATTATTACCTGTAATGGAAATCACCAGTATTATCCATACCTTTAGAATAATCTAACACTTTCACTTCCGACAACCAAATGACACTCCAACAAACTAGATCATAAAATTGCTTCTGTTTTCTTTTTGTATCTTAAGTGAAATTGAGAACTGAGCTCTCCTGAATGTTTAGAGACAATGTAGTTAATTATCACTGTGGATTGTATGAATATCTCCAACTCTGAAACATCACAGAATGTTCAGGTGAGAACATTTTTACATTGAATATACTGTAAGTCAAGGCAATGGCAGTTCTAATGTGGAAGCGAAAGGTAGGCGGAATTAGCACTTATGTAACATTTACACTTTTGTATAAAGTACACAATTGGCAAAACCTTGTCATTGTAAACCTACCAACATGAAAAAGTGCTCTTTATTTTCTGCCTGATACAGGCTGTCATCCATTCTAGATCAAACAGTGATGGGAAAGTTAGGCCGGCTGTCGCATAAATTCTATTATGATTATGGCAATTTTGAAAGGGGGCAAACCTGGTTAAATGGGCATAATGGAGAAAGCAATTTAGGCTTCATAACATCTGAAACCAGGCCATATCAAATAAACACTTCAGAAAATGTAATTAACATGTAGTGACTTTTTGCAGTTACATGCAGATATACTGACATTATTAAATGTAAAACCATTGTGTTCTGTAGCAAGGCCAAGGCCCACTCAGATGAACAGCAGACATTTTACTTGTATGAATCTGACTTTCTGGGCTGGAGATATAAGTATAATGTTATTTTTAAGGGATAAATTGTACCAACATCAAAAGATACAGATTCTGAGCAAATTTACAAAGCAGAGAAATAGAACCTCACTAGTATTTTATTGAACTGTTAATCAACCAGGTGTTTATTGACAACCAATTTAAATTTTCAATGGCAACCTGGTCAAAGGCATTCACTTGCAAGAGAATACACGGAACAACAATGTAAAAAAAGATGCTATTCAACAAACACTAAAAAGAGACATAACAACAACAGCTAAACACATACAGACCGGTTCGTGGGATTCAGCAGATGTACTTACTGGATAGCAGCTTATTTATTTTACATTTAAAAGGAGGGAGTTGTGACAAAAGGGTCAAGCTTAAAGAATTGCTTAGTTTCAGTCATGAAATGAATGACACCCAAAGAAAGTGCAGGCTTTCAGCGTCAGAGTGAATCATCTGGAGTGCAGTTCACTGTCAGAACAGCAGATGTTGAGAACAACCAGTAGATGGGGCATTTACAAGGCACTTGTAAATAAGTTGCTAAGTTTGGTGAGTAAATAAGTTGTTGAGTTTGGCGTTGTGTTAACTGGATGTCCAGTTAACTAGTGTTAATGTCATTGATGAAGGGGGTTAGGGTGGGTAGTGATCAAGGTGGCATATGTAAAGTGGATAGCAGTGTGGCAAATGAACTCTAGTTTATTAAGAAGCTTATTAGAGGCAAGCTTATAGACTACATTGTCATTGTGGAGGACTAGAAGCATTTCCTATGCTTAAAACTATGTCTACACACCAAAACTCTTGCATTTCTAAATTGTGTCAAATTTGTGGATCTCTTTACGTTTTTCTCAAAAGTAGATTCCGTTTAACCACTCCAAGGGACACGTCAGAACTCTACGAACTTAACCGTGGGGATCATGCATTTTGGTGCTGAGTTACTGGGACTAAGGCGTCAACTGTACATGCAGTCCATGGAGAAATGGATTGGTAATTGATATAGACCATCATTAATTTCTACTTTAACATTATTTTACCAGGTAATATAGCTAAGAACATATTTCCTCCAACAACCTGTGAGCAATAGCTGTTAACTGCTGTGCTCAGGGACAGAACAAATGTTGTTGGGTTTTTTTACCTTGTAAAAATGGAATTTGATCAAGCTACCTTTTATTCACTGGGCCTCTGAATACATGTAAGTGTAAATAACAATTACATAAATTACATTTGTGAATCAGCCACATCCATCATGACAACTCATAGAACATTTTCAGAATGTCGACACACAGTGAATATGCTCAATTGAAAATATAAAAAATTTAAAATACACTCCATATTAAAAAAAAATAGATGTTTACTGTATTGAAATATGAATCCTTGCATATGACATGAAAACACCTGGAGGAGCCTGGACATTTGTATTGGAAGTGTTTTTCTCCTGACCAGTACTGGAGTGCGTCTGGATATCATAGAATAGTACATCACCTCATACAATCTTTGACAGGCATGTGTTCTCCTTCAGCATGTGTGCTGATGAGCACTGAACCTCTGGTCATCCTGTTTGGCTTGCTGTACATAATACCGTATAAAAATAATATGAGTAACATAACTGTCCCAGAAAGTTAGATTTGTACAGTGTCAAGAAGCCCCATTTACAGTGTCTAGAAGTTCTGAGCCCCATTTGCAATATTTACACAGTATTGTTTCTCCCAATGGTTAAATTTCCTACCAGACTGGTCTAGGGTTGGGTACTGTATACAAATTACAATCAGTGTGACCCCACTAACAGGTATGCAGAATTACACCCGTGTTAGCACAGGGCAAATATTGTCTGTTTTAAAAGAATTAAGGCCTGAGTATGGAGATTTACGATTGTTGAGATGCACACCATTAACAATTTTAAGACGCTCCCATTTTAAAAATGATCGACTAATGGTTCCCCATTGAAGCCAACCGTGCTCGAAATTGCTTTAGATTTTGAAGCAATCAGTGCAGGCAAGAATGCAGTTTAAGACATTGTATTGTAATCAGTCAGTCAGGGCTGAAACCCAGTTCATTGTACAACATTAATGACGTTACACTGCCTGAAGAGGAAGCAGTATCCACGGGAAAAGGTCAATGCAGCATTTAAGACACAAACAACTCTTGACCACAACGAACAAAACACAGACATTACAATGAGAACGACCACACCGCTTCACTGTTACAGACATTACAATGAGAACGACCACACCGCTTCACTGTTACAGACATTACAATGAGAACGACCACACGCTTCACTGTTACAGACATTACAATGAGAACGACCACACCGCTTCACTGTTACAGACATTACAATGAGAACGACCACACCGCTTCACTGTTACAGACATTGATGGGCAAGCACTAGCGGGCACATTCCAAGCACTAGCGGGCATATTCCAAGCACTAGCGGGCACATTCCAAGCACTAGCGGGCACATTTTTGCATCCCCATGCAAAGACAACAACGACAGAGTATCAAGGGGGGGGGCGGAAGAATCACAAAGGAAGGACGTTGAGGATAAACTGGACAGGCATGCAGGGGCAAAGACCCACAAACCAACAAAACAGTGTTTGCTTTCCACTCAGAACAGAACCCAACATTGTAGCACAGAATTCAGGCTAACATTCACTCGCGGAGACAGATAAAGCGTTTACAGAGTTAAAGGCTGAGGGCATCTTTTTTTCCCCACTCTTCATCTCTTTCTGAACGACAGCGGAACAGGAAAACATCCTGTCCGAGCTTGTAAGTCACAGTTCATGTGCTGCGGATTCCAAGTCCAAACCATCATCCAACAGCCCTGCACAGCTCCCAACGTTCCACAATGTTCAGATTGGGAGGGGGACGAGGTTGCAGTTCAAAGTTCAAATGCCGGGAAGCAGGAAGACTCTGGCTGAGTCAGTTCTGACAGGTAGTGGATTGCCCCAGCCATACCTGGATGTGGGAGAAGTAACATGGTATTGATAGAAGCTAATGCTGAACTATATGCTAGACGATTTACAATATCAACAACATAAATCCACAACATAAAAATACTGTACAGTGAAAATCTATATACATTTTTGCAACTTTAAAATGTATCAAAAATCCAATTTCCTATAAAGATTGACTAAATCTATTTGACATATTAAAAATAAAAATGTTATATATGTTATAGAACATTAAAATATAACTGTTAACACATGTACTTCAAATATAACACAGAAGAATTACCCTACCTAATTTTGGACAAAAAACACTTTCAATGTAGTATTTTTTAACAGCCTAGTTCCAGCAGCACTGACGATTGAGTGGATTTCCATTTTTTTTTTTTACTTGGACAGGCCAGGAATGTGAGGTGAATTTTAAATTAATTGCTTTAAATGTTTAGGTATCGTGGTAGCAGCATCATGTTATGAGTATGCTTGTCACTGGCAAGGTCTGAGGGTTTTTTTAACCCTGCGGAACAATTTCATTTTCCTGCAGGACAATTGCAGTGTAAGGTTTAAACACACAAGATCAGAGTAAGATGAAGTATGCAAGTTGGAAACCGTTACAAACAGAACCGCTGACACAAAACACAGTCAACACTGGTCCACTGATTACCAAGAACATTAAACTGCTGTAAGGTATTTTAGCAGCCTTTTTATCAATAAAAGACTAATACAGAACAGATGAGGAAATTACAGGAAATTATACACGTGTTTCTTTGCTTGAGAGGGAAAGGAAGGGGGTCAAGACCAACCAATCACAACCCACAAGTCTACTCTGAAGTGGGCAGCAACCGGTTGCCATGGAGACACGGAGGTAAGGCGCCAGGCGACCCGCTTCATTTGGCTGCACAGAACAAAACAGGGCGGACCCCATGCGGTGGACCCCCTCTATCAAGGCCAGCACACAGGTAAATGGGTGCTATTTTCTTATCCCATATCCCACTCCATTACCAGATTAACATTATGGAACAATAAAGATGTTAAATAGAACCCCTTTTATTGACCCAGTCGTAGAGGCATGAAGTCCCACCTATTTGAGAGCTAGAAAATAGAGCAACGTTTAAAAAAAAGAAGCTCATGGACTAGTAGTCACACTCAGTCTTTTGTTTTCCTGCCCAGGACTAAAGTAAAATGTCTGAGCATAAAGATTTTAGTAATGGGTTAACACAAAAGCTTGTACTCCCTTTCACGCAACAAAGACAGTGAGCTCAGAGGTGTTGAGATCTCTACAGAACACCTTTCCGGTTCTATTACAAGGTCCGTGCAACAGTGGGTTGTAGTGGAACACTGTGAATTAAGCCAGTTCCCCACCATACAGTCTAAAGTTCTTGGGGCATCTAGATTCTCAGGGAAAAAATAGCTGATATTCCTCAGTTTTAAATCATTCCGATCTTTGATTTTCACAGGGAACAGTATTCAGACTTGTCTTCAATAAGAGGACCTCTCAGTTCAGTCACACTGGAAAAACAGGCATCCTCAAATGAATCTCATTACCTAAGACAGACACAGTCCTCCCTACTCTTCCATCTCCTGGTTTTACCACTATGAAGAGATAAGTCATTTGCTGTCAATATGGTTCCGTGGCTCTCTGATATGTTTCCTCCATTGTCACAGAGCCTCAAACCTCTCCAACACTGAACAACCTCATAGACAGACAGTACCCCTCTATCGAAGTAGGAGTTCCCAGATCTCAGTGATTTTGTTATTACCACCACTTAGATTTTTCCATTACAGCCATTAAATGCCAACTGTAATTACAGACAGATGGAATTGTGTTGTGTTGACAAAACCCTTTTCACAATTGGCCTTGTTTAAGAGTGACCAGACATTTATTTTTGCAAATGAAGTCAGCATTTTTTCTGAAAATAACCGAGACGTTATTACCTTGATTGTATGGAACAGAGAAGAATAAACATTTCACATAGTCTGAGGATGGATATTCAAATGGTTTAGAAAATGTTTTACCTTCAAACAGAGAATACGGTCTGTCTGGGATTCTGCAGCCATGTGTTCCATAGTCCAAACACCACTCAGCAAACTGGACAAAATGAACATGACAACCAGGACTAAAGATTAAACACAAAATACTACCTGGTATACTGAGACCAGTTGAAGCGACTTATATTTTGAGTAATGTCAATTTAAATTGAATCTGAAGAGGCGCTGAGGTAACTGGACACATGAATGAATAGCATGAAGTGAACTACGTAATACTAAAGAAATGATATATATGAAGAACTTAATGCAAAAATGGAAAGACTTGAAATCAAGCAGATACACAGGTTAATAAGACAGCGTGTGGTATACAGGCCAGTGTTAATAAGACAGCGTGTGGTATACAGGCCAGTGTTAATAAGACAGCGTGTGGTATACAGGCCAGTGTTAATAAGACAGCGTGTGGTATACAGGCCAGTGTTAATAAGACAGCGTG
>JACXGI010012972.1:0-12590 GCA_016801175.1 Esox masquinongy | reverse complement strand
CAATGTACCATTTGTAAATCAGTGAAATGAGAGAATTGGTCAGGGGGTTTGAATAGTATATACAGTTCCTTCGAAAAGTATTCAGACCCCTTCAATTTCTCCACATTTTGTTGTTTTGTTTGTATATTAGTTATATACATTTATAATTTATTTATAAAATATTGCCATCAATCTACACTACATTGTTTTTGAAATTTGCCAATTCTTATAAAATAAAAAAGGCTTTCAAATGTGGTCTCAGGGGATTATGAAATATATTATACGTGAATCAATGGCACCTGATTTCATTTGATATGTTACAGTATGTTAGCTTACATTACAATGTGCTACCAGAACGTGTTATACATCATGAATTACCTAAAACACATTTTATGTTACGACCGCTAATAAAAAGTAAGATATGTTACGAACACTCCTAAAACATATCATATATTCCGAATTTACACAAAACTTATAATTTTGTAGCGTATGGCAGGCAGTGTCCCAAACCCATGATCTGCAGCTCCCCAGACAGGCACACTACACACTGCTCCAAATAGGGACATCCCATTTTGGGGGGACAAGTAATGGCTTTACCATTACATTTTAAATTATCTTTACATTTTAAGGTATTTACTCCTTCAGGCAGCATGTCATACAAGTATGCCTTTTACTCTGTGGTTGTCCTCCAGTGAAATGTCAACGCTTTTTGCAATTTTTATATAACCTTCCCCAGAGCTATGCCTTGATAATTATATCTTGGAGGTCTACAGAGAGTTTCTTGGACTTCATGGCTAGGTTTTTGCTCTGACATACTGGAGTGTAATAATAAAGGGTCTGAAGAGTTATTTACATGAGATATTGTTCATTTTCAATAAATTGGCACAAATAGATGGCAAAAAGAAGGGTCTGAATATTTTCTACGAAGGCATCTGAAGCATTCCGAAACTTTGTAATTGTAAATTTGGCAAATTTTTATGATATGCTTTCTATCAAGACTTAGTAACTTACTTACATTAACAGTGGCAGAGAAGCAGTCAAATAAAAGTTTTTTAGCATTTTAACTTTAAATATTACTGAAATTTAGCTAAATTACTGGTTACAATACTTTTTTGCCCCAATATGGTGTGCGATGTTCTTTGTTAAAACGTCAACAGTGAAGAGGTGACTCCAGGATGCTGGCCTTATAGGTATAGTTGCGACGAAAAAATCTCAGACTGCCCAATAAATAAAAATATTAAGATGGGCAAAAGAACACAGACACTGGACAGAGGAAGATTGGAAAAAAGTGTTATGGACAGACAAATCTGAGACAAAGTTTGAGGTGATCAGATCACAAAGAACATTCTTAGACTCAGACCAAATGAAAATATGCTGGAGGATCTGTCAAGCATGGTGGAGGCAATATGATGGTCTGGGGGTGCTTTGTGGTGGTAAAGTGGGACATTTGTACAGGGTAAAAGGCATATTGAAGAAGGAAGGCTATCACTCCATTTTGCAACACCATGCCATACCCTGTGGATGGCGCTTGATGGAGCCAATATCCTCCTACAACAGGACAATGACCTAAAGTACAACTCCAAACTATGCAAGAACTATTTAGGGAAGAAGCTGTCAGTTGATATTCTGTGTATAATGGAGTGACCAGCACAGTTGCCAGATCTCAACCCTATTGAGATGTTGTGGGAGCAGCTTGACCATATGGTACGCAAGAAGTGCCCATGAAGCCAATCCAACCTGTGGGAGGTGCTTTAGGTTGCATGTGTGAAATCTCTTCAGATAACCTCAACAAACTGACAACTAGAATGCCAAAGATCTGCAAGACTGTAATTGCTGCAAATGAGGGATTCTTTGACATTCTTTAATTATTTCAATTAAAAATAATTATTTCTAAACTTGTCAATGACTATATTTCCTTTTCATTTCTCTATATTTCCTATTCAAACTCATTTCATGTATGTTTTCATGGAAAACAAGGAAATTTCCAAGTGACCCCAAACTTTTGAAAGTTAGTGTAGACGTCCAGGGGTCCAGAGCCCAATGCAAACACCAAACATAGTTTGATGAAAGACAACATAAACAATCACACACCAGAGGAAATATCATCACACGTCCCACATTCATTTCTCATTTTGAGAATGTATTGATTTAACATAGTCTATTGAAGGCAACTCAGGATCATCACAATACGCCCGCCCGCATATACTGTACACCGAATGGCCCATCCTAGGGAGGATTAGTGTCAAAACAGTTTTTTGAGAAAAGGTAAGTGTGGCCTTTTTAGGTGTTGATCAAAGCTGAAACCATTCTATTACCTTCCTCCGTAATGAGCCTTGGGAGAGACGGAAGTAATACCAATTTAGAGTCAATGAGCCTTCCCACAGCTGCAATACACATTTGCATAGCGAGAGACCAGTGTGGAATATACAAGTTAAAGCACGGGAGGTGGGCCTGCTATACAGCATTTCCACCTGGCTCGGTGTGTTTCTCGCGGTGCTATGTGGGACAATTCGTCAACGGGTTTGTCAAAGAAAGTTTGGGTTGGGAAATTCCCTCACTATGGAAATAAACACATTACAGAGTGGAAGCTGCCTGCTAAGCCGATTGGTGGTGTGAGAATTTGTAACACCCATTAAGACACATGAAGCATGTTTAAAATGCAAAGGCAATGGGACTGTCTGTGGCGGCGCGACAACTTGGATTTTCTCAATAGGTCTTACAAATCTTATACTTCCGCTGTGAGGGAATAATTCATATATGAATACACATCTATAGTCTCTAAGAGGCTTTAGTCTCAAGTTTTAGCGCTTTATGTCAATCATCAGTATCCAGTCCTTGCTATTGTCGAATTCTGGGTAAGTATAGTGTCCTACAAATGATCTCCTCTGCCTAAAACATTACATGATATTTAAATGCTTTATCACAAGCACATCACCTTTTCTAAATGTGATTTCTTTAAAGACAACAAAGAAACGAAGTATTTGCATACATTAAGACACATCCCATTGTCCATGAAAAGCATCTAAGCTACAGTGGTTGTGCCATTGTTTCCAGAAAATAATATCTCCATCGTATCAATGCTGCGAATTCCAGATATCGGGATCCGACTGAGCAGGAGTGAACTGAGGTCAGTGGTAGAATGGACAAAATGGCCTCCACTTGTATACAAAACAAATGCTGAACAGATAGTTATGAAGCATGGCAGCATTGGCAAGTGAGTGTGATATAAATGCAGGAGAATATTAGAACAATGTTCAGTTGCTTCCATTGGTCAGCAGCCAACAAATCTCAAACCCTCTCTGACGTAGTCGTGGAAATGTGCTCTGATTGAATGAAATTAGTAATTAAATGTATCTTCCTGCACGGCACATTACATTGCTTTTGTTCTTTGAATTGGCTGAGATGAATGGATATTTAGGGCTTCATTTTCCGCTGTTGTCACAGCAGGCCAGTGAGTCAGCTCTTCGTAATAGTGGAGCAGCCAAACATCTCTAAGACTAGACGGCATCCTCCTGACAGGCCTGCTGACATTTCTCAGCGACATCACACTCGTACCCAGGTTTCAGAGTTTCTAAATCGTTGACATCTCCTAAAGCCTGAAGCAAAACAGATGACACATATTGTAGCCATGGATCTGTTTGTCCCACAGAATCCCTGATTGGACGAAGGTGGGGTCCTATAGTATTCCAAGGAAACTGGTTGTAGAAGTGATATCTTGGTCTGATTTTGGTGAATTATATGTCTTGCGATAGAAATCCAGCATTTTAAATGAAAGGCACTATGTATCCATCACCACTGGGGCCAATTTTCTTGGAACTATGGCGAATAATAAGTGTTGCCATAAATACTTAGCTTCTGCAATATTACACTGACGGGGGGGTTGTTTAATAATAATCAACAGAAATTCTCCCAAGAGGGTTAGGCGCTGCATTATACGCTGATGATGCCTCTCCTGTTTTCAGGGCCGTCATTTTTGCACGGCGAACTGCTAGATTGAGTTGATGAGCCAAAGGTCGGAAGGGAGGGGAAAGAAGAGGCCGAATGACCCTGTCAGAGGTGACCCGTCACGGGGGGGGGGTTCACGGAGTGTTGACGAGACTGATGTTATCCTGACAGACAGCGGGTCACTGGGTGCTGGGTCCAGGTGCCAGTGACTGGCCGGTGAGTCAGTGTGAGGGCTTGGCAGCCCCCTCCTACCCCGCGGCAGCGGCCGTTGCCGACGTACCTAGCCGGTTTATTTTGGTGTCCCCGCACGCATCGCAGCTAAAAATAAACCTCTGTCATTTCCCCTCTAATTTGTCCCCCTTTCCCCCACCCCCCAGTGTCTTGTCTCATCTCTTATCTCTCTCTCTCTCTCTCACTCTCTTCCCTCGCTCTACATGTCTCTCCCACTAACTCCATCTATAGGCTGGCCCTTTTATTCCTTGGCTCTCTGTCTCCAAACCCCTCGCTGCCCGGTATGGTCTGGCTGTGCAGTCTCCTGCATCACAGTGTGTCATCCACACTCGATCACTACGGAGGCCCTTATTTTTTGTTCGCTGTCTTTTCTCCTTCGCATCATCTCTCTTTCTCCTCCGGTCTGCCTGCGTTGTTCTGTCTCTGGGTCCGACTTGCTACTTCCTCTGGAGTCTGAAGTGACAGTGTCAGAGGCGTCCCGGGAGAGAGAGAAGAACTGGATAGTAATTAGGAACCTTACAGTATTTATAATAATGGGACCTCTCGTAAAGTTAAAATGGATGGCCCTGCCTGCGGGTAGAATATTTTAACTAAACCCTCCCTGAGCGCTTCACCTTCCCCAGTACCCCAAAAATAATTAAATTGTGAAGTGGATAGCAGAGAATCTGCCCAACATGTACCCTGTTTTTGAGGATAGAACATTACGGCCTACTCATCCTGCATGCATTTCACGATAACATTCTGTAGCACTCAGAGCTGAAGGCCAGAAAGAGTCCACCAAGGATGAGTAGGGATGGAAAGAGGTCCTTCATTATAACAGAAATACATCAATCAATCACTGCACAGCACATCTGTGTATGAGAAAACTTAGCTTTCTATGAACGGATTCCTTGCAATTCTGGCGTAGCATATACACCGTAGAAAGTAATCAGTTGAGCTAACAACATTTTTTTGTGTAAACCCGTTACCACAAATCATTTGAGTTACTCAACTCAAAGTACTTCTATGATAACACTAAAAATAACAAAAGACCTCACCACCCTTATATACTATCTTTATTAAGTTAACTGCTGCGTGTTATGAACTATAATATTTGTTTTTGGCAACATAGAAAAACATGGTCCTACTTAAATTATTAGCCCTCATTTGCAATTTATTTAGTTCACAAACTATTGAGTTCACAGTTTGGCAGTGGCTCTGTGTTGAATGTAGTCTTCTATGTCTCCTTGGGACAGATGGCCGGTTGCTGAAGGCCACAGGCTGGGGGAAGGAAGCTGTTGAGGTGGCAGGATATTTTGGTCATGACCTGTACTGTCCCCCTGCCCGCCGCCATCAACCTGGAGGATTTGGACCCACACAGAACACGATCTTGACTGCACTCCACACTGCCCTCATCCACCTGAACAAGAGGAACAGCAGTTTGACAAGGCGGCTCATCGACTACAGCTCGGCGTTCAGTATTCTATTGCCCTGAAGCTCATCCTCTACCTTGGCAGTGTTACGCCAGGACAACAATATCTCCTTCAGCATCAGCAAGACAAAGGAGTCGACTACATAAACAAGAAACCAGGCAAGCCTAGTTCAGCTGACCCGCAATAGAAAGTGTTGCCATCTCGAGATTCGAACCCGGGTCATCCACATGAAAGGCTGTGTCGTTAACCACTACATCAGAGAGGTGTACATTTGCTGGGTGTCAGTATAGCCTCTTGTCTCTATCCTGTACACATCCTCTTTTGCCACTGGCCGTTTTAATTGTTAACTGGCCATTCGTGAATGACACTGATACAGTTAAACTGACTAACGTTTCTTACTAAGTTTACCTCCACCACAAATAGCGTCTATGTATGGCATTTGCCACTGGCCGTTTTAACAGCGTATTAGCCAGTAATAAGCTTTACCGATATCTACTAACTTACTGGAATAGTCATAAGAATTGAGCAATTGCTAGCGAGTCTGCCAAAGCTATTTCATTTCATGGCATAAGAACGTATTTTTTTCTTTCATGGCAAAACAACATACTTTTTTCTTTCATTCGTTTTAATAGTTAATTGGCCATTCGTGAATGACATTGATACAGTTAAACTGACTAACGTTTCTTACTATAAGAACGTATTTTTTGCTTTTATGGCAAAACAACATACTTTTTTCTTTCATTCGTGAATGACATTTATACAATAACTATCAATAAAGGCTTTTTCATCAAGTGAAAAGACGAGAGAATCGTGGAATCTACCAGAAATAATTAATACATTTCGTTGCTCTCAATAGATTCAAACTTAGGTCTTCCACATGAGAGGCACTGTCTTTAACCACTACGCCACGGCATCACATGTTTCAGCAGTCGCTAGACTCCATTGAGGATTGTGTTACACTGATTAACGTTTCTTATTAAGTTTACCTCCACCATAGTGTCTATGAACTGTATTGTTTTGCCACTGGCTGTTTTAACAGCTTATTAGCCAGTAATAGGCCTACAAGTATCTACTAACTTCCTAGGAATAATCATAAGAATTGAGCAATTGCTAGCGAGACTGAAGATGAACTTTTCCATGCCAGAAACAGTCGCAATATAACAGTATACAGTTTAAGTTAAGGCTTACTATAACGTAACTAATGTATGTTGTAGCTAGCAAATGTATTTGTCTATCCTGACCCAAAATGCATGCATGGATGCATACTTCGAAAATCCACAAGAAACATTCGCAATATAACCGTAACCCATTTTATTTCAGGCTTACGATAATGTAGATACTGAAGGTTTTAGCCAGCGAAGTTTTCGTCTATACGGAATAATTCATAATGCATTTTTCGCTTCGCCTGCGAGGAGATACGACCTCGGGACCTATAATTTACAGGTCTGCTTCTCTAACCACTACGCTATTTAACAAGGTATCCTCAGTCAGTCAGTCAGTCAGTCACTCACTCACTCACTCAGTAAGAGACATTCGTTCTTCTTGGCCGGCTCCACTTACTTGGTCCGGCAAAAAGGAGGGAGGAACACTCCCCAATTTACATTGACGGGGCCTTAGTGGAGAAGGTTGAGAGCTTCAGATTCCTCAGTGTCAGCATCATCAATCATCTGACTTGGTCCACAAACGCCCAGACAGTTGTCAGGAGGACACAGAAAGGCATCACAATTTGGTGTAGGTGACTCACCACTGATCACAAGATACTTCAGAGGGTAAACAGACACGTTATCAGGGCCAAGCTGTCTGGCATCAGGGAGTACAACATCAGGCTGGACATGTCATTTGGTACCAAAGCGTCGCGTTCAGAGACGTCAGGAACTCTACATCTTCTCAGCCACGGGTCTGACAAAACCACTCTAGTGTTAATCAAATGTATATGTTTTTATCCCTTGTTATTCATCCCAGTAATTCGTACTGCCGTGTATACACTTGTACTGGAATGCAGGCACACAGGGACAGACAGACACACCCGCTGGTTACTATAGCTGGTTTTTGCTCCTTCCACCTTTTGTCTCGGTCGTTTATTTTGTTTGACTTGGCAAACCTCTACACTGCTGAGGTATGCGATACACCCCCATCCCCGCCACTCACCCACCCACCCACCCACCTCCTCAACAGTCACAGATGGCTCTGTGCCCTCTCCATGTTTCACTAATCTGCCCTCAGGCAGCTCCTCTGTTCTTCTGAGCCGGAGTCCCGCTGCCGACTCACATTTCAATGACGCGAAAGAAAGAGTGATCAAATGTGAGGCTACGGGCTAGATTCGCTCAGATTTGCACTGGGCACCGCCTGCATGGGGATGGATGGAAGGGAGTGTTCCTGCTGAAAGAGCAGCAGGCTGGCGCCGGGAGGGCCTTGAGGGCCGTGAGGGCCGGGAGGGCCGGCGGCAGTATCTTAGGAGGCTGGACCTAGACCGCTCAAAGACCATGTTCTGATACCTACTGCAGCTCTGATATGAGACGTATGGTTGAGACCGCCATGGCTGCAGGGAGCCCCAGTAGGTAAATATCCACTTATAAGACCAAGAAAAGGAACCAGGCAAGCCTAGTTTTGCCGGCCCGCGATTACGGGATGAATTTTGTTACCCCTGGCTGTGATTTCCTATGTGGCACACTGTCTTTAACCACTACGCTATTTAAACACCGGGTGTTGTTGCACGTGATACGTGTGTGGAGATGTGGTGTATGTTTACTTCTACATTGTCAAAGAAGTTATTCGAAACTCCACGGTTCTCAAAACTAGTTCCCTACATTAGCTAACATTCAAACCAACAACAGGTATAACAGGGTCACTACACTACTTTCAGTGCATTAAATTAGAAAGATTACTGTAGATGGCTAGCTATACATTAATGAAAACAATAACTTCAATCACTCCATGGTTGGTTCCACTACGCCATGTGAACTACACAATAATTAATGTAAATCGAAATCGAGAGCAATATGTTCCTTGTCGGTGCAGTTCATCCATCGCAATATAACCGTAAACCGTTTATTTTAGGCTTACTATAACGTAGCTACTGAAGCTTGTAGCCAGCGAAGTTTCAGTCTATCATAAACAAATCCTAATGCCTAATTTGTTTTGTTCGTGGCGAGGATGGAACGCCGGTCAAAATTTTAAAAAAGGGTGCCAAAATTAACACTGCAACAAAGATGAGTGGTGGTGCTTCGCCACACTGATGTCGTTGAAAATGCCATCAGGGACAAGTCAGGACGGGTTTCTCAACAAGACGGGTTTCTCAACACCATGTTCATTAACATACCATGTCCAGCAGATTGCATTCACTGTGAGCATTCAAGTATAATCCCTGATTAAAAGAGTTATATTCAATCGTTTCATCAACCATCCCCTCTGCATTGTTTTGGAACCAAATAATTTCACAAAACCCATCTGCTATGTTGTGTATGTGAACAGTAAAACTTAAAACATGTTATAATTAATTAGGGAAACAATAATAATGAACAAAAGAATAAAAAAAACTGAAGAAGTTTTTAAACCTAGTCCAAATTCCCAGACATATAACTTAACCCATCTGTGGCAGATAACAAGATGTCCGCCAAGCATTAATTATGAGAAAACAGAACTCAGTTTCAGGCGAATGTACCAAAGATCCCCATAAGCGTTAAAGCCCTGTCTTAAAGCTTTGGGAGATGGAAAGCTCCCCCGGGATCAATAAGGTACTGTAGGCGTGTTCTGTGGGTGAAATGACTGTATTCATAATTAATGAACCTGGCTGTACGGGTAAATAACAACAAGATACAGCTTTTTAGCTAATGCACCGTGCAAAAGCAAGGAGATTTGCAGCACATTAATCTGCCATTGGCTAATGGAGGCTTTTCTGTACACTGCTTTGTGAATAGCTAACAGATAAAAAGAGAGTGATCAAAGTGAATCTATAGAGAAGAGGTCAACAGGTAATCAAGAGGTCAAAATGTCCTTGGACGTGGTGGTTGAGAGAGAGGTGATTAGCAACAAAGTACCATGGGATGGTACCAAGGTATAAATAGACTGCTGGAGAGAGCTCATTTATAAACGTGTGGGTCCTATAGTCTCTCATCACTAAAGTAAATTGGCTTCTTTCCTTATGAGAATGTTAAACTGTAGATTGAGCTGCGTCGGTGTGTTTGCATCTGTGTGAACAGGTTTTAACATTCACTGCAAGGAAAAGACCCCAACGTTTTGTTAAACCATGAACATTTAAAAATGGGGACATTTTCCCTACCCTATTTTGAAAAAATGCATTATTTTTGTCACCAGTGTTAAGTTTACAGTAGTATAAAACTTACAACTGTTGATGAGGATAGAAAAAGACTTCAAACCATCTAATAAAAAGAGAGAAAGAGAGAGAAAAATAACTGCAGTGAATGTTTATGGGAGTAGTAGAAGACTAGGGCCGAAGAGACTGAAGCTGGGCTGCCTGGGGGAGCTGAGATGAAAGAGTGCCTTGGCGTTTCGGGAAATGCTCCAACGTTAGAAGATAATAGCTGGTTGTTCATGACACCATTACACTTTTCTCTTGGAAACATAAACAACAGACACACACACACACACACACACACACACACACACACACACACACACACACACACACACACACACACACACTGACCTGCATGAATGGAAACACAAGGCCGACCGCAAAGTTGGCAAGCCAGTTGACAACCCCTGCAATCATGAAGGCTGCAGGGCGGTAAGACTGCTCAAAGAGCTCTCCAGTCAGGACAAACGGAATGCCACCTGAGGGAGAAGAACAGAAACACACAGTCACTAATCCATTCTCACTGGCTCTTTTAAATAGCTGCCCATGTAAGTCAGATGAAACCAACCAAGCCGGCTCAATTCAATTTCTCAAATATTTAAACGCATCTTTTATTTTTTTTTTATTCGCAAATACTTTCAAACATATAGAAGGCTCGGCTGTTGACAGTAAAAATCACACTAATGGATGTTTACAGGTGCACGTAGGCAAAGAACAACTGCCTTCTTCACTGATAACACATCTGCAGCCCCGGACCCATCACACGGTCAAGTTGGGCCCGGGGATATGAACAGGCCCAACAGCTGTACCCAGCTCTCACCAATATGACAGCACAATTTGGTTGGACACAGGTGTGCCACACAACAGAATATCCGCCCTCCCACCGCTGGCTTGTTTCTCAGCTAAGAAGGGTCATTCCTGCCAGGTCCCTGGATGGGAGACCAGGTGCCCGCAAGGAGGCACGCATTCAATAACCTAGGTAAGTGGCTCTGGATTAGACTGCCAGTTGAACGGCTAAAATGGAAATATAATAGACACAGATGATTTGTCACCATGAAAGACATTTTCTCTATTTATAAATGTCTATTATTGTCTGTATACACCATATGTCTATTTACATCTGTAGTCGCCAACGGAACACAATCTTTCTTAATCCCGGTTTTGTGGACCCAGAAGAGTGCACACTTGTGTGTTTTTACCCCAGTGCTAAATAGTAGGCTGATTGGATATGTAATAATATAATGTTGCAGAGTCTGCGTGATTTCAAAAATGTTCCACCTATTAAATCTAAAAGTTAAAAAGTGGTCCTGCCTGTCACGTTTACTTAGACTTTTCGTCTAGTAAAATTTGCTGTGTATTTGACAGAGCTGATGATCAAATGATAATCTTATTCAGACGTGAAATCCCTCTTAATGTGTTCCAACAGCTGAACAGCTTACAAAGGCTCAGTGCCGATAATCTTGCAATATTGAAAACTACTGAAAAAAGAGGTGTCCATAATTTTGACCTCTAACATTTATATGAACTGTAAATATATTACTTTTTTGCTCACACACACGTTGATTACGGCAGAGAACGTTGTGCATCGTAGCATGCGACTGCACTGAAGATGTCAAGTAAGTAACCTCCCACAGGAAGGGACTCATCCAAAGATCAGATTCATATTTGATGCCTTACATCTGTCTATGTGCAGAGATGAATGAGTAACGGAGACTGTGCAAAGTCAAAAACGCTCAAATGAAGGAAACCAGGAACTTATTATTGGCAATGGTGAAAAGTAGAGACCGTGTAAATCGAAAGACAAAAAAAATATATATTTTGCTGTCTTGGTCAATACATGAAGAATAAGAAAAAGTACAAGTGAGCAATAAGAGGAGTGAGTGATTCATGTAAACCTCCTGTAGTATAGACTCCAGCATTAGGTTCACTAACACTGCAGCTTCATCGATGTGTGTGTGTGTGTGTGTGTGTGTGTGTGTGTATGCGTGCGCACGCATGCCTGGAATTGAACGTCAATCTTTAATTTATGGATGACATTCATGTATACTAAAATACACTGTGTCTTAGGGATCCTTGAAATAGATCTGATTGACTAGGCCACCATCCTTACTAATCCTGTAGCGCTGCAGATCCTGTTTAATGACACTGTTAGCCAATCAGGAAATGTAATGCATAAGGACCTCTGAATCAACGCAGGTCATTTGCTCACAGACACTTCAAATGTTTTCTAAACAAGGTGTTCTGGAGTACCACTCCTCTACCACAGCAAGAGTGTTGTTGGCCCTTGCCCCTGAGTATCCTGGACCAAATTGCTTGTTAAAAATTGGGCCAGTGTTAATAATTAATATTATGCCGTAACGTAAGTACAAACACGCTTCTGTGCGCCGAAATTGGCAATTACATTAATCTTGGATGGAGCTGAGAAACTTTCCATGTAGTTCCTCTCTCCTACCGGTTCCAGCTCAAATGCTGGACATGCACATTCAGGAGTGCATAACAAATTGCTTCCAATTCCAACACACATGAAAAACGTGTGGCGTATGATAAGCTATGAAGCAGGATGCGTTTTGTCACTGCATGAACAACATAGCCTCTGGAGCCCATTTTGGATGGACCAGACTGCCAATGTACTGTAGTATCTTTAGTATACATGTGGAAGCAAACCCTGACGTGTCACATCTCAGTACTGCACTGTGTCCTACCCCCTG
>JACXGI010012971.1:0-21936 GCA_016801175.1 Esox masquinongy | reverse complement strand
GTGAGGACATGAATGTATAGATAACACTGCCCTAGTGAGGACATGAATGTATAGATAACACTGCCCTCGTGAGGACATGATTGTACATTACAGCAACATCATCCACGAAATAGATCATAAACAGACTAAAACCTGTCTGTGTTTATGTATGGGGCTGCGTAATGAGGTGTGAAATATGTTACAGATCGTATTTTCAGAGTGTTAAACATTAACATAAGACTGTGTGTGTGGGTGTCTTTGTGCGTGTAATTATGGGAAGCAGAGAGGGAGAGAGGTGCGATGCCTGGAGGTCAAAGGTCAGGAATGTCTATATCCTATCTTGGTAATCCCTGGGGATATGAATGAAAACACTGACCATCAGATTGATGTCATATTGATGTAACTTCCAAACCTCTGGGTTGTGTTGAGCATTAAGAATATTACAGAGATCTCCAGGGAAACAAAGCTATTTTAATTTTTATTATTTAATAGGCTTTGATACATTGATTTAAGTAGCTTACCACAAAATCAACCCCATTGCCAGTCTCTTTAGTTGATGTGACACATTGCATGAGTTTTAAGGACTGGAATGTAGCTAAATAGATTTCTACAAAGATCTTCTGTATTAGGGATTTTGGGACTTTTCCATCTGTTCCATTGGGCTTGAAAGCTCAATGAACTTTATATGACTTCTTGAAAGCTTTCTGGAGAGATTGTGAGAGCTTAACTATCTGGGCCTCTGGGCTTCATTCCTGTCGAACATTCACTGACATTCCAATCTTTAACGGTCAGCAACACCACACCTTACAGAATCAGAATCAAACCAGATCCTTACAGAATCAAACCAGCTGGTATATAGAATTAAACCAGATTCTTACCAAATCAAACTTGATCCATACAGAATCAAATCAGTTGGTATGCAGAATCTAACCAGATCCATACAGAATCAAACCAGCTGGTAAAAAGAATCAAATCAGGTCCTTACAGAATCAAGCCAGATCCTTACAGAATCAAACCAGCTGGTAAAAAGAATCAAACCAGCTGCTATACAAAATCAAACCAGATTCATACCAAATCAAACCAGATCCATACAGAATCAAACCAGCTGGTAAACTGAATCAAATCAACTGGCATACAGAATCAAATCAGTTGGTACTGTATACATTATCAAAACCTTTTCTTTACTAATATCCCCACCCCCATAACTCACCACCCCCATGTAATCACATGTATCATTTTTAGGGCTGATTTAAATCGTATTTATTTGAGATGATGTAAGATAAAGAAGAGTATTTCTTCTTTATCTTACCTGATATTAAGCTGGATCTTCCCAGTTCAGATGCTACCTAAATTCTTTGTGTCAAAGGCCATAGAAGAAAATCTAAAAAAATAAATATATAGTAGGTCTTAGAAATAAAAAGAGCTGTGTGTGAGAAAGACAGTGTTTGTGTATTTGTGTGTGCGAGTGTGTTTGTACATGCTATATCTCAGTAACTTTGTGTGTTTGTGTTCTGTAGGGTGATGCTGATGGAAGACGTGTCGAGAGTCTGGCTTTAAAGGGGCCAAACCACTTCACCTGGACACCTTCCACAGGTAAGCCCCAACACACAGAAACACACACGCACACACAAACACACACAGCTGTGCAGATGTTATATTGATGATATAAAAAGAGATCAACTCCCGGAAATCTAGTGGTCAATCTTTATTGCAATAGACCCATGTCTCTACAGTATCAAGTTAATGATAGCTGCAGTGAATGGCAGCAGTAGTGAATGATAGCTGTAGTGAATGAAAGCTGTAGTGAATGGTGGCTGTAGTGAATGATGGCTGTAGTGAATGAAAGCTGTAGTGAATGGTGGCTGTAGTGAATGAAAGCTGTAGTGAATGGTGGCTGTAGTGAATGGTAGCTGTAGTGAATGATGGCTGTAGTGAATGATGGCTGTAGTGAATGGTGGCTGTAGTGAATGATGGCTGTAGTGAATGAAAGCTGTAGTGAATGGTGGCTGTAGTGAATGGTGGCTGTAGTGAATGGTGGCTGTAGTGAATGGTGGCTGTAGTGAATGATGGCAGTAGTGAATAAAAGCTGTAGTGAATGGTGGCTGTAGTGAATGGTGGCTGTAGTGAATGGTGGCTGTAGTGAATGATAGTTGTAGTGAATGGTGGCTGCAATGAATGGTGGCTGTAGTGAATTATAGTCGTGACTGTTTACTGTGCCCAGATGGACATGTTAACTTCGGTTTGGTGGCAAGACATGGCAGGTATACGATGGTGACTTTACATAGCAGTTTTATTGTTTTGATGTTGTTGTTGTCATTTCTTACAGGACGTGAGCCCATGAGGTCGTTGCCGCTGGCACTCCTGCTGATCGGCGTCCAGGCTGTACTGAACATGGGAGGGGCCCTGGGCCAGGTGGCAGCCAACCACAGCTCAGAACACTACACAGCAGCCAATCACAGAGCAGATCAGTCGGCCCACCCCACAGAGTCTCCACAGCATCAGACTGCAGCAGGCAGGGAAACTCCTCAAAGACCCAGTCAGAAGATCAGACAGGCTCACAGGACAGCCTTTCTACCCCAGGAAAGGAACTATTCCCTGGGTCACTCTGAGACAGAATCCCCCTCCACGGACTCCATCCCAGAGGTGGACCCCAAACTGTTCAGCAAACGGCGCTTCCGCTCCTCGCCCCGCGTCGTCTTCAGTGACGTACGCCCCACCCATCATGCCCTGGGTGGGGGGACGGGGGAGGAGGAGATCGAGGGAGTGCAGGGGGGCGGGTTGAGGGTGAAGCGCAGGGCTGGGGTGCAGCACTTGAATAGAGGGGAGTACTCTGTGTGTGACAGCAAAAACATGTGGGTCAACCTGACCAAGGCCACAGACATGGCTGGCAACGAGGTGGACATTCTCCCGGAGGTTAAAATAAACAACTACAGGATGAAGCAGTACTTTTATGAGACGATCTGCGACACGGACACACCCCCGGAGGGAGGGGCGAGGGGCGGGGCCAGGGGAGGGGGTGCAGCTAGGGAAGGGGCCGGGGGGGGTGGAGTCAGAGCGGGCAAGGCCAAATCGGGGTGTCTCGGCATCGACAGTCGTCACTGGAACTCGTACTGCACCAACTCACACATGTACGTGCGCGCCCTCACCAAGTTCAAGGAGCTGACCGCCTGGAGGCTGATACGCATCAACTCAGCCTGCGTGTGTGTTATCAGCCGCAAGTCCTGGAGGCACTGACCTCCCACCTGTATGACTATGGACCACGAACCACACACACACACACACACACACCATGTTTTCAGGGCTAACATGTTTTTATTCAAAAACCCATTTTCCTGAAACTCTAAACCTAACTTTAAACTTACCACAATAATCTTTTATGCCTAAACCTAACCCTTACTCTAACACTAAGCCCAACCTCAGCCCCGAACTCTAAACATAAACAATAAGAATTTGAAGTGTCAGGACATTTCTGTCAATTTTGGTCCTGAAATAACTAGTGTATACAAACAGACAGACAGACAGACACACACACACGCACACACGCACGCACACACACACACACACACACACACACACACACACTACAGCATTATTGCCAATAAACTGCCCAGAAGTCCCACTGGGACACACACATACACCCTCCCCAACCTTCTGATTACTCTAAGTTATGGGGACAGCATGTCGTATTTATAGTTTATACTGTCAGATATGAATATATATATTAAATAAGTGTACATATGCATCATGACATCAAGATATTGTTGTGTTGTTGTTGTTGATGATGATGTTATTTATTTATTAAACACTTCTGAATATGCATGGGTCTTTCTGTACTAGACAGAGGATACTTGTTTGGGTGTGTCTGTATGCTTGTGTGTGTGTGTGCCTGTGTGTGTGTGTGCCCATTTGTGGAAAATAAAGGTGGAATCTCAGTTCGGCTGTGCTGGCCAGCGCTGACCCAGCAACATACACACACTGTCCAGGATAAGAGATGGATCACCACGTTGCTCCTGGGAATGCTGGCATTCCTGTCACCGCCAAGACCTCGAGGTGATGATGTAAACAGAGCTGTAGGGAATGGCGTTGGGAATGATCTCAGAGCTGTCGCTGGTGGAGGGGGTAGCAGTGGGGGTGTTTAGGTGTTGGGGTGGTATGGTGGAAGAATAATGAGAGAGAGATAAAGGAATTCGGGGGGAGGGAGGGCAAGAGGGATGAGAAAAGGCAATATGGCCTCACAGTATTTAGTAACATTCTGTACGTATCTCAAAGACAATTCATTTGTTATGTGATGTTATATTAGTTTAGATTACATTACAGTTTTTTACAATTGCAAAGACACATTTATTGAAACCTTCACCCATTTTCTCAAAACTTAAACACAGATCCAAATCTTCAAACTACATTCACAAAACCCCTGACTCTTCTGTCAAAATCAAACACTCAAAACCATTTCATCTGTTCTCAAAATCAAGCAATGCTTTCAGATCATACTCACAGCCAGTCAATATATAAACACTACAGAGCATTCATTAGACACTACATAAAAAATGGAGAACACAGCACCCAGGGCATGTAGTTACAGATTTTTTTTTTAAATTGTAAATAGTAAACGCATTTTGCAATAAAAAAGTATAATAATCACTACCTTAGTTCAGTGAATATATTGAATACTGAATGTCTGAATGTCTGTATATTCAGCAGTGGCATAAAAACACAGTAGTCCACTGCAAAAGCCCAATGATCAAAGAAAACTCTAAATGAAAAGCACATTTCAATAAACTGAAAAATGTTGTGCAACTGCAACATCTAAGTCAGTGAGAGATTCATTCTGCCTCAGCATCACGTCTTTGTGCTGAGTCCTGCCAGAGGAGTGTGCTGAGTCCTGCCAGAGGAGTGTGTTGAGTCCTGCCAGAGGAGTGTGTTGAGTCCTGCCAGAGGAGTGTGCTGAGTCCTGCCAGAGGAGTGTGTTGAGTCCTGCCAGAGGAGTGTGCTGAGTCCTGCCAGAGGAGTGTGCTGAGTCCTGCCAGAGGAGTGTGCTGAGTCCTGCCAGAGGAGTGTGTTGAGTCCTGCCAGAGGAGTGTGCTGAGTCCTCATCCACCACCTCTTACACATACTCTTCCTCCTCATCCACCATCTTTTACACCTACTCTTCCTCCTCATCCACCACCTTTTACACATAGTCTTCCTCCTCATCCATCACCTCTGACACGTACTCTTCCTCCTTGTCCACCACTTTTACACCTACTCTTCCTCCTCATCCATCACCTCTGACACGTACTCTTCCTCCTCATCCACCACCTCTTACACATACTCTTCCTCCTTGTCCACCACCTTTTACACATAGTCTTCCTCCTCATCCATCACCTCTGACACATACTCTTCCTCCTCATCCACCACTTTTACACCTACTCTTCCTCCTCGTCCACCACCTCTGACACATACTCTTCCTCCTCTGCCTCAGACCTGTGCCACCTGTGTCCACTGAACTGAGCTATATTCTGATCACATCATTAGAAACAAGTGTGAACTCTTTTGAGTCATTGTGTGTAAACGATGACAACTGTGTTGTAGTTGTGTTTAACTTTTGTCACCCATGTTTACCATTTTGCAACACAAGTGCATCACAGTGCGAAATGTGATTTAGTGAATGAGAATGTGTTTAGAGTTTTGCAAGCAGAGTGAATGCAATTTGAAAATGGTGTCTAACTACCTGAATTTGTTTTAGGTTTTGCCAAAAGAGTGACTGATTCAAGAAATGGGTTTAGGCCACTGAGAATTTGGTTCAGAGAATGGGGTTTAGTGTTTTAGCGATTCAGAAAAACTGTAATATGATATGTTTTATATTACATGGGGTTACATTAAGCTAGCAATGTGAATAATAGTGGAATAGCATTTTCACATTCTGTTAGGAATTTTCTAAATGGATTATTAATTTTACAAAATACATGAAATGTTAAGTATTTGCAAAACATATACTATGCCAGGAATTCGCTAAACAGGTTACGTGTTACAAATTTGGAAACCATATGTTGTGAATTCCAAGGTTAGGGTTAAGACTAGGTTTGGGGTTTATGTATTATACTTAGGGTTAACATTAGGGTTAGGTACTAAGGTTCAGGTTAGGCATTCATTACGAATGGTTAGGTTAAGGGGCAAGGTATTGGAAAGTGTTAAAAAATAATACTTTTGTCTTTCCATGGAATCAGAATGAGATTCAGCCCATTCACAAGGATCTGGCAAACTCTGTTTAAACACAAGAGGGCTGACTGTCGCCCCTAGTGGTCGTGCAAAATTATTTCAGGGCCCCAGATTGACGTATCTCATATTGCGTCTGTTCTCTAAAACAGGCAGGGAAAAGGAGAGAGATAACATGGAGATGAAGGGGAGGAGAATGGATAGAAGGAGCAGGAGGAAAGGATGGATGGATGGAGGGAAAAGGATGGAAAGAATAGGACAGGATAGAGACAGAGAAGCAGTGAATAAGTGGAAGAAGCAAGAGGAGATGATGCGTAAATGATGGAGATAGAGGGAGGAATAGTTGAAAATGAGAGAAAGGGAGGAGGAGTAGAGCATGGAGAGAGAGGGAGGCTGATGAACAATTTAGGATGAGGAAAGACTAATATAGACGCAGACCGCACACGCAGCGACGCAAATAGTTTACCTTTGGTTAAGGCATCTATCATCCAATATTAAGGTCCAGTCTGACAGGCTGAACAGCCAGCAAATACATGATCATGTTGTCATATATACAAAGGGAAGACTGTTGACAGATGGAACACTCCAGAGGTCAATGGGAAAATGATACTCTCTTAGAAAAAAAGAACCAAAAGGGTTCTTCAGCTGTTCCCATAAGAGGAACATTATGAGGAAGAGAGGAACATTATGATTACTGGAAGTATCATTTTTGGTCCATGTAGAATCTTCTGTGGAAAGTGTCTTGTATAGAAGCAAAAATGGTATTAATAAGACCCAAAGGGAGATCTTCAAAGGGTACTGCTATGGGGAGAATAAAAAGGAACAGGGGAACAGGTGAGCCTCTGGATATGTGGATGCCACCGGCGACACTGATGCCAAGAAAACTAGAGACAATTACATTGTTTAGATGAACACTTGCTGACCGCAGGTGCAGTGTATTTATCTGTAATGAGGAATTGATGATCGCAGAATGTCATCAGACTTGTTCATTATTAGAAGAGATGCAAAGGCAAATGCAAACAGCTTTGTAGTGAGTAGGAGCACCTTTTAAAGACATTGACAGTGGACAGTGATCCAAAGACTTCCTCCAGACCCACATGAACACGTCTCTCTGACCACTGAATCAAGGTTTTCTAACAGCCATCCCAGT
The DNA here is from genome assembly GCA_016801175.1 of Esox masquinongy. Taxonomy (NCBI): domain Eukaryota; kingdom Metazoa; phylum Chordata; class Actinopteri; order Esociformes; family Esocidae; genus Esox; species Esox masquinongy. The sequence goes on along the minus strand of JACXGI010012971.1, from coordinate 14,612 downwards.
CCCCTGACCTAAACCTCATTGAGAGTCCACAGACAAGGACCAATGACTCAGAAGGAACTGAAGAGATTCTGCATCGATGCTCTCAGATCCCATGCTATGTATTCTTCCACCTCATCAAACATTACAGGAGTGGCCTAAGTGCAGTTCTTTCCAGCACTGACTTTTGCCAATAACAAATTCACAAATTAGAATGCCCTGACTACTAAGCTGTGTGGTTGTTCAACAAGCAGTTAAAATGTATCCACTTATTGTAAGTCGCTCAGGATTTAGCAGAAAATCTGCTAAACTACTAAAACATATTATCTTTGCCAATAGTTCTGGCAGACACTGTGTCTTCATATCTTAACCATATGGATTAAACAACATGGGTTAAACCATTTTCCTCCATAAAATGGAAAAAAGGTATTGGCACAATCTCATAGGCCATGCAATTAATGTAATTAGGACACAACTAATGATCTGTTCTGAGCTGTAATCATCCAGTAATGTACAGCCTGCACATTCTCTGACACTTACGTTGTTATCTCCATCAAACACACACATCTGATCTAAGTGTTAGGTGTAGATTTACCTAAAACCATTTCAACAATGTCTCTGTTCAGCCTTCAATCAATGCCAACCATGTGTCACCTCTCCCCTCTAGTGGCCTTTAGCCTTTACTACAAGTGTTAAATTAATTCAGCCACTGGATAGAGCTGTTGACCCATAACCGCAGCCGTTCCCAGCTCAATCTTCATCTTCAAGTCAAATGTTCACCATATTCAAATGTTCATGCTCCTCTAAAGACACTTTTTAAAAAGGTGATCTCACCTTGTCTAAAAGTGACCACGCCCTGTCTCAGTCAGATCACCACCAATCACAATCAAAATGAAGTTCAGGTGTGCATTAGGTCATTTAGAGAGTGGGGGTAAACTGTTCTTGCTGTTTTAATAGAGAAGAATATGTTTTCACTCTTACTCTGTCTTCTAAATCAGTTTGGTTTGCAAGGTGGGACTTTTCAGATGGAGACGGGGTTGAAGGTTTGTTGGATATGATGCAGTTGAACTGCGTCACAGGAAACATGATTATGTGATGATTAGAGTAAAGAATGTTGATTGCACAACATGCTTGTTGCATTACTATCAGTTGCAATGTCTCTTCCGTTGTTAATATAACACTATTTCTGTTATAGCACACTGGGCCCTTCGAAAGACTATGTGAAATCCTCCTCTCCTCTCATCCTCTAACCTCTCTTTTCTTCTCTTATCCTCTGCTCTCTTAACCTCCCCACTCCTGTTCTTCTACTCTCAGTAGACCCAGAGACAGACAAATAAAATTACAGACAGAAACACAGATGAACAAATGAATAGACAGAGATCTAAATTATGAAGTCATTTGAATTTAATTGATTGACAGAGAAAGTGACAGACAGAGTCTCCCAAATGGCCGAGGGTTCAGGGTTCACTAGAGCTGGAGGGTTTAACAGAGTTGGAGGGGTCACTAGAGCTGGAGGTGTTCACTAGTGGAGGGGTCACTGGATATGGAGGAGTTCACTAGATTTGGATAGGTCACTAGAGTTGGAGGGGTCACTAGAGTTGGAGTGGTCACTAGATTTGGAGGGGTCACTAGAGCTGGAGGTGTTCTCTAGAGCTGGAGGGGTCACTAGATATGGAGGGGTTCACTAGATTTGGAGGGGTCACTAGAGCTGGAGTGGTCACTAGAGTTGGAAGGGTTCACTAGAACTGTACGTTAGTCAAAGGTTTGGACACACCTACTCATTCAAGGGTGTCTATTTTAAATATTTTCCACGTTGTAGAATAATAGTGAAGACATCAAAACTATGAAATAACACTTATGATATCATCTAGTGACCAAAAAAGTGTAAAACAGATCAAAATAAATGTCATATTGTAGATTCTTCAAAGTAGCCACTCTTTGCTGTTGATGTCAGCTTTGCACACTCTTGGCATTCTGTCATCTAGGTTTATGAGGTAGTTCCCTGGAATGCATTTCAATTAACAGGTGTGCCTTGTAAAAAGTTAATTTGTGGTATTTTATTCATTCTTAATGTGTTTCAGCCAATCAGTTGTGTTAGGACAAGACAGGGTTGGTAGACAGAAGACCATCATTATGTCTGTACTGTAGCAGTCCATATTATGGCAAGAACAGCTCAAATAAGCAAAGACAAATGCAAAAAAAATACAAAATGACAGTCCATCATTATCTTAAGACATGACAGTCAGTCAATATGGAAAAGTGTAGTCTCAAAAACAATCAAGTATTATCATGAAACGGGATCTCATGAGGAGCACCACAGGAAAGGAAGACCCAGAGTTCCCCCTGCTGCAGAGTAGAGGTTCATTAGAGTTCCCCTGCTGCAGAGTAGAGGTTCATTAGAGTTCCCCTGCTGCAGAGTAGAGGTTCATTAGAGTTCCCCCTGCTGCAGAGTAGAGGTTCATTAGAGTTCCCCTGCTGCAGAGTAGAGGTTCATTAGAGTTCCCCCTGCTGCAGAGTAGAGGTTCATTAGAGTTCCCCCTGCTGCAGAGTAGAGGTTCATTAGAGTTCCCCTGCTGCAGAGTAGAGGTTCATTAGAGTTCCCCCTGCTGCAGAGTAGAGGTTCATTAGAGTTCCCCTGGCTGCAGAGTAGAGGTTCATTAGAGTTCCCCTGCTATAATAATAATAATACATTATATTTATATAGTGCTTTTCAGGGACCCAAAGATGCAGGTACAATAGTGACATGGAACAGAAAATAAACAGAAACAAAAGAAATACTATGAGAAAACAATGAAGATTGAGAGTGTGGGATTTGGTGTGGCTATGGGTAGGCGATTTTGAACAGACGAGTTTGCTGCAGAGTAGAGGTTCATTAGAGTTACCATCCTCAGACATCTGCAATTAAGATCACCTTAGATGGCAATCCATATAAATGTTTCACAGAGTTCAAGTAACAGACACATTTCAAGATCAATTGTTCAGAGGAGACTGTGTGAATCAGGCCTTCATGGTAGAATAAGAAGAGACTTGTTTGGACCAAGAAACATGAGAAATTGACATTAGTAGAGTGGCAATCTGACCTTTTTCCAAATGTGAGATTGTTGGTCACTGTGGGGAGTTTTCTCAGCAGCAGGGTCTGGGAGAGTCAAGATCAAGGGAAAGATTAAGAGAGCAAAGTACAGGCAGATGCTTGATGAAAACCTGCTCCACTCAGGACTTGGGTGAAGGTTCTCGACTCTAAGCAAAAAGCCAAGAGAAGGCAAACTGGCTTCTGGACAAGGGAGTGGTGGAGTTAGAGGACTTGAACCAATCAAACAGATTTCTGGGAGAGTCATGAACATGGCTGTGCAGCAACGTTCCCCATCCAACTTAAAGCTTGAAATCTGTTTCTGCCACCAAACCATTTTACTCCCAAACTCAGTTTCAGGATATTTCACAATTATCAATATGCATAGTGAAGAAAGGCACTATAAGCCCATTTCAATGATTCAATCAGAATCACATCAGAATAAAACAAAATGCAGTGCGGAAATATGTTTTAGCCAAATGGCAAATGTGGCCGATTAATTCAGCTTTCATCAAAATAAGTCTTTTATTAATTTGTAGTGTTCAACAAGCTGCAAATGAATTTGCCGATTAGGTTTTGCTTTTTAAGGAAATATTTTCTGAACAGGGGTGAGATCATTTCCAATAACTAGCAGACTGCGGTCTAAAATGTGAGAGAGTCGTTTACAAGATTACGAGAATTGTTTTGCGAGCTCATAAATGGGCCGCGAGCGTCGGCGATCTGTTGGAGACCCCGCAATATTTAATGGTTTCAGTGTCAGCACCGCCTGGGGGGAACCAAGCAAAACCATCCTCTGATCAAATCAGGGAGCAGAACTGGACCTCACTCCCCGTCTGGCTGGCCACCTTCCCCGCCTGCCCACCACCTCGACTGCTGCCCCCTGTCTCTGGATCGAGTTTAAATCTCTAGCCCCAACCACCCCCCTCCCCTAGACTCTGCGAAAAGGGGCGGTCTGGAAACATAGTGAGCAGAATCCTCCGGTGTTTTGCTCTGGTCGGCTGCCGTTATTGACATCGCTTGGTGTTCCTGAAAGCAAGCGTCGTGGTTTACTATTTCCAAGGAGAAAGTAGATCAACAAACACCAATTTTCGTTTTGTAACTTATCGTTGAATTTAGGGGCCAGAATGGGGAAAGTAGAAGGAGGGATGAAATGTGTCAAATATCTCCTTTTCATCTTTAACTTCATTTTCTGGGTAAGTCACAATACAGTTAATTTCATTATAGGTTTTGAAGATGGAGATTTAGTGATTAAATGAAGCCGTCTGTTACGAGGCTGCAGTGTTGTGATCTTCATGCCGCCTACAGCAAGTGCATGTTGCATCGCCATGCTGATTTCCTTAGCAGCGGAATTCTCAACTGGTGTTTATTTTAGCAACATTACTCACAGAATAACATTACAGCCGTTGTTTTTGACGGTTAATTTTAGTCTTTACCTCCCCCGTCCTTGGCTGTTTTTGACCCTTTATACATCTTGTGTGGTGAATAGCGTAATTCGCAGTGGCGTCGGCATGGAAAGGTTAGTAAATTGAGTTTTGGCACTCCGGACTCAAATCACATTTTCCACTGAAGGAAAGTCTGCCTCTTTCCCCTGGTTTCATTGGCAAAGTGTGTTTTTGTTCGGAAGGAGAGGAGGTACTGGAGTGGGGAGGGGGTGGGGTGCTGTACGCGGCTGTGTAGAACAATCCCAGGTCAGGAGTTCGCTGTCTCTATGCCCCAGTGTCTTATAAGTCAGACGGGTTAATCATTGACAAACACATCAGGTACTGAACAGCGGTCATTCAAATGACAACTACTCGTGTCAAGTCAGTTTCTTTTTACTGGGTTTGTATATTCTTACAACTCAATACAGCTGCATAGAATAAGTAGGCTACTTATGCGGTCCCTTGGACGTTACAAGCGGTAATCAAGGCACGCGGGGCGCGGGTTACTGAATGAGCCACGAGCCGCAATAAATGTGAAGTCAAACCGCGCCTAGGAAAAGGACTAAAAAACCCTGGGACCAAACTGTCAGATTTTTCTATTTCAGTGGAAAATAATCTAAAAAAAAAAAAAAGGTTGATCACTGCTATTTGTTTAAAATGCAGTGGTATTTTCTTTTTTTACAATGGTATAAAATATTTAGTAGCCTAGTAGAAAACATGTTTTTCCTTTGCCTATGTAGCCCTACCGTAGTCTTGCACCACTGCCAGAGGAGCACGTTGCTCAGCACCTTCCGTTTAAACAACGACTCCATTACTATTGGGCCCATAAAACATGTGCCAGTGACACTTCACAGACAGTGGGTCATTTTGCTCAGAACCCAGACAGAAGTGTGTGTGTGTGTGTGTGTGTGTGTGTGTGTGTGTGTGTGTGTGTGTGTGTGTGTGTGTGTGTGTGTGAGAGAGATCAAGGTCTAACCAGACGTTCCCACAAAAATAGTTAAACCTGACAGTTTGGTCCCCAGAAGGTTTTCAGACGGTCCCAACCAGAAAAAGGCTATTTCTGTCTTAGGGGTTATGTTTATGGTATAATTTACACTTCAGGTTTCTTCTGAGTTAAGCATTAGGGCTTGGCTATGTTTAGGCAACGGTTAGGGTTAGGTTAAGCTTATGATAAAGGATAGGATTAGGGGATAGGGAACATGGGTTTCTGGTATTCTTTTCCCCCACTGATTTTTAGAAATGTTTTTCCCCCACTTTAATATTTTAGGGATTTACCTGGCTGTGTCTACCAAACTTTTGCTAATCTGCCTCAGTCGATCCAATGTACATTGTGAGAAGGCCTTAATGAAAACTCTAGTGGACTGATCTATGCTAGTCTGAGAGTTAATGTAAATGTTTAGTAGGACATACAGCAGCCTAATGATGATAATCTCAATCCCTCTTGATCCTGGATGACCCTGAGATTAAGATTAAAGAAAACCCTGTCTAGGGAAGGAACTCGCTCTTTCTCTGCAATCAGCCTCCTCTTTCCTTCTCAGTCTCTCTCTATCTCTTTCTCCCGCTCTGGGTTCAGCCTCTCCAGAACAACCTTTTCTCTCTCTTTGTCTGCAAGAAAACTAACACACAGTGTTAGTGTGTAGGGAAGTTCCTTTGTGTGTGTGAAATTTTCCAAACCAGCATCTGCCTGGTAGATCAGGCAGTGAGCAAAGAGAATGGAGCCATTGTGACAGAAGGACAATGGCATAAGATAGCTCTGTGTGGCCCTGCTTCTATATAGCCTGTCATAGAGGACTAAAACAGGTGTCTTATGGCATAGCATAGCGACTGTCATATGTTAGCTTTAACGTAAACAAAACTTAGTGCAGTAGGCATAATTTGTAGCCTATCCTTGTTTAGCATTGTGGATTGGAGTGGGTGTTAGCCTTAGCTTAGCATAGCTTAATCAAGTGCGTTTTTGCACTAGCTTAACCAAGTATAGTTTATGTAGTGGGTTTTAACTAAACTTAGCCTAGCCATAGCTTAGGCCTTGATTATATCCAAAGCAGGGTATAGGCATATATGTTCGCAGAGATTAAATCCGCATGTGATCCGTGCGTTGTAACCTTAATCAGAAATTGCCTTTAAAAGATGCAATGTCTATAATCTGCTTTCACACTGAATCCAGGAAATAATGGAGTGGGATTTAACTCTAGCTTAGTGTTCGCATAGTGGAATGGGTTTAAGCTGTAGCCTAGCCACAGCAAAGCCAAAAGTGCAGTGAGTTTAGATGTAGCGAGGAAAAATAAAATATGGAAAAGTATGCATTTATTGCAGTATGTCGCTTTGGATAAGTGATGTACAGTTACTTCAGTGTAAATGCTTATTGTTTGTGTTGACTAGCTGTAGCATAGGGAAGTGTGTTTTAGCCGTTGCTCAGTGTTAGCCTTGTTGTACAGTGGCTCAGTGGAGTGAGTTTTACCCTCAGCGCAGCCTGGTTGCAGATCAGTTGAGTAGGTTTTAGCCATAGCCTAGCCTTATCTTAGCTTTATGGAGCGGGGTTTAGACATAGCTTTTTCTTGCTATATCTTAGAGTAGAGATTAGCAAAAGCTTAGTTGAAGCCTAGCCATAGCTTAGTGGAGTGAAAAAGACAATAAGAATAATAACAACAACACACCAAATTTTCACTTGTGGTCATAGAGGATTGACATATAAATTTACAGTGTTTATTTCTGAGTGCTTGTATGTGTAAGTGCAAGATCAAGTTGTTCCCATGGTCACTAATATTCCATAGATGCCGCAGTCATATTGATGACTAAGTTAAACCAGGTTAATGACTTTAAACTGGGGCTAATTACCGTTAAGTCTAAATTACACTATAGGGGTGTGGAAATATGACAGCATGGCTAAACAACAATGCCATCATCGTCATCATATTATCAGATGTAATTTGACAGATGGAAATGTTGTCATTAGTTAGCACATTCCTTCAAGAATAGCTAGCGATACTAACTTAAGATAGCAAAAATTTGGTGGACTCCCCTTAATATTAACTAGCCAGTTACGTTATACTGCATTTCAAATTCATTTGATGACATAAAAATTATGATTGAAGGTTTAGCTACTTATTATTAGCCTTCTTTAGAGGTGGTATTGTGTTTTCAAGCCTTAGCAATGGACTTTAGACCAAATCAGCTCCCATTGAGGATGCACTGAGTAGAGTTCTCCATTGATAATCAGCCCCAAAAGGAACCTTCAAAACTGTGCTGTGACGACACGTGAGATCTATGAATAGATCAGCAGACAGCGCAGGCGTTCAGCAGTCTAATAGCATACAGGAAAATGGTTCAATCGTCACATCCCTAAGAAACAACGGGAGGAGGGAATAAAGAGTGTATGCGACCTCACTGTCTCCCTTTTTTATTCTGACCTAGATAAACAAAGAGGATAGTGCAACACGCAAGCACACACCAGGTTTTCATTTACTAGAATATGGCCCCAGTAACAAACAAACACCCACACCCACAATTTAATCACTACTCATTTTGTATGAAGCACACCAGTCTTCTCTCATTCCTCTCTTCATCCCAGGGCTGCACTCTCCTCTCATCCATGAGACAGAGAGATGATAATGAGTGGGGGAGGGGTCTGGTGGAACTGACAAGATGAGAGAATTGAAAGACCAGACGGCGAAGCAAATGGTAATCTAAAACGGTTTATAATGTACAGAGACACTGGATTAAAATAACAACATTATAATAGCCGGACAGGATGTCAGCCCGCTAGTTTGGACAGTAGACATGTTGCTGTGTTGTCATGGTGACTATGGTAGACCATATCATGCAGACAAGCAGATTACTATCGTCTGACTACATCACTACATCAAGGACATGGCTGCGTAGAAATAGAGTAACTAGAGTGGGCCTGAACCCTCTACCTCTGCCAGTTTGGTCCCGTTGCACTGGCCTTTCCATTCATTCTATTTCTATGCAGCTCCATAACTCTACTAACACAAACAGATGACAAATGGCTACATCTCTCTCTCTCTCTCCTCTCTCTCTCTCTCTCTCTCTCTCTCTCTCTCTCTCTCTCTCTCTCATAAGCTGTTGAATACATGCGCTCGTGTTCTTGCATGTCTCTCACCAGCAGAGAATGCAAAAGCCATTTTAGGAGATAAAAAAAACATTCACACACAGACTCACACACTTCTCTCTCTCTCCCGCACACAAACATGGTCCTTAACTTAGTCTGTCGGAAATGGAGAGTTCTCTCTGGGCTGAATCCCTGACCTCTACACAGAGCTCCTCTGGACTGAGGTCGCTGGCTTCATGTAGCCAACAGCCAAACTCTGTATACATGCTGCATGTTTGAACATAGCCTTGTCTGCGCATAGCCATCATCTGTATACATGGCATGGGTATTTCTACTGTGCACTCAGAACCCAGGGCACCTAAAGACTGTTCTAATGACCTTATAGAGTCATCTGAGGGGAAGCCCCTCCCCCATAAACTCCTCCCATTTAGAACCCCCTCTCCCACTACTTCTCTAATATGGACAACAGAACAGTTTTACTGCTTGTGGAAATTCCTCTCACGGAATACCATTAAACTACACTATTAAAGTCTGTCAATAAAGCACCCACTAAAGCAAAGCCCCAGACATGTATTTCCACTGTGTCCAGAGGTTTCCTGCCTGATGAACCCCAGCACAGAGACTAGGACAGACACATGTGGTAGTTAAAAGTTCAAAAGGTTTATTTGTCATTTGCAATAACAAGTTACGGCAATTAAATGCTTGGTTTTCCTACTCCCGTCAGTGCAGTTAAAAGTTAAAAAGTAACAGTAATTATAATTAAAAAAAAATCAGATAACACAATCAATCAGTAGTAACACTATACAAAAACACACATCAATAATAATAACTATACAACTATGCAATGGGTCTGGCGGTGGGGTAGAGGGAGGTGTAACGGTTAATGTATCCTTCCACTTGGTCACCATTTGTGGATAGGTTGCCTACATTTGGTTCTTTTAAGGAGGTTTGCATTTCAACGGGGGATTTCGGCAGTTTGTGCTCAAGATTTTTCCAGGAAGGGAGGAGGTGTGGAGTGGGAGAGGTGTGTAGTGGGTGATGGTGCTGAGGGGGTTAACAGGGCATCTGGAACAAAGCTGCCTTGTAGAGAGGTGCGTGTGTGCGTGTGTGCGTGCGTGCGTGCGCGCGCTTCAAAGTTGTATTGATTCCATACCCCATGGGGTAAAATGTTTCAGTTCCTAAACACATATTGTAATTCTAATGATTACAACATAAAACAAAGGAATAGAGCCCAACCGATATCGGTTGACCGATTTTATCGGCCGACATTAGCAGTTTACCGATATATTTCTATCGCTGATTTATTCACTGATATTGACTGATATATTTGTTTGCAATTCATTATTTGTTCTGAAGAGGGCGCTGTTTTGCGCTCTACAAAAAGACCTTAAAACAATGGGAGGGAAGTGTGCAAACGGCTTCTAAGGTCAGTTTAAATAGAAGCTTTCCAGTGTAGAACGGTCCCCCAATATTACATTTACATGAATTTAAAGTGGCATAAAAAGGTGTTTACGGTTTAGCTACCTATTTGTTTGGACGAAGAATGGATGCTACACGTCTTAACACTGATGCTATGGCCAAACAGTGGTAACTATGGTAAATTGCAACGATAAGTACCCTACTTCCTTTTAGTAAAGAACCTGCAATGTTTGTGTACTATTCAAGCTCTGGCATTAAAATATTTTTCGACGCGTTTACTGTAACAACGAGCTGTTGCAACAAATCCCCTTTTTATTAACGTTGTGATGTACAGTATTGGTTTTCAAAAAGTCAACACTTGCGTTTCCTTATTTCCATGACGTTTAGCTATCTAACAGACGTTACCTCTGTGAAACTGAGGAAGTGTGTTTCACAGCGCTCACTAAGGGGGCACATTTAGCTTTGACTGTACTACTATAGTTTCATAACAGAGCTAACATTAGCTAAATGATTCCCAAATTCAACCAAATGCATGAGGAAGGCTACTTGAATAGGCAGTGGCATAAGGTAGTCATGTTGGCTAGAGATGTTATATACAAACATTAAATCATCTGTAATTCATGCAGAGCACAGTTGTTTGTTAATTCCACTATGAGAATATGCTTTGGTGGAAACATTAATGCTTTGCTTAAATTAGCAAAAACTTTAAAAAATGATGACTTACCACGCTACAAGCAAAAGTGTTAGCAGGTGGATTACCTTTTCCTTACACACAATTTCATACAGTTAAACTACACTCAGTATCGTTTGAATAAGGCAATATTTTAAATCTCAGCAATCTTTAAAATGAGATTGCAAAGATTTTTTTTAGTAGTTATTTATTTTAAACAAATTCATTGGACTATAACTGATTAAAGATGTATTAAACACACATAAAACAAACATTTCATAACAATAATATTTTTACCAATGACATTATTTCATTTTCAATGGACTCAGAGGTTGCAAATGAATCCAACTCTAGTTGCGTTTAAGCATTCTTGTGAGGACACCTCTGACACTGCTCGCATCGTATCCAGTCTGTACTGCTAACAGACTAGAGCTCATTACAAAACAAGCATTCTGTTTAATGTTTTGGAATCTGGAACCACGTTTTCCAAGGTGCCACTACTTTCTTCAGTCTCATAGGTTTCTTTCTCTTAGCTTTTTTTCCTTTTCTCTAAGGTTTTATGCCTTTTTCTCCAGGAACCTCTTGTGAGGTGAAGCTGTCAGGACTGTAGCTGACTCAGCTTTTTTTTCCCTAGGCCTTGGCACTTGAATGCTTGGCCTGGGTGCTATCACTTATTTCACCTCAGACATTCTACCAGTGAGGTTGCTAGCTAGCTAACTGGGGGTTGGCTATCTAGCTATGCGAGAATAGGTAGGCTAGCTTTTATTTTACCTCAGACTTTCTGCTTGTGAAGTGGCAACTTAGCTAAATGGGCTAGCCAATCTAAATTGCATCTACAAACAAATGATCAACCACAAAGGGCCGAGGTGCCCCCGGGGGCATCTCGCCCCATTGGAGGGGGGGCATCTTGCCCTGAACATAGCCTTGCATATTACTGCTTTAACCAAAAACAATAAAAATATTTTTCTCTAAACAATTGCATGATTTATCTTAAGGCTTCCCTACATGTAAATACAGCTCTGGAAAAAATGAAGAGACCACTACACCTTTTTCTTTCCTTTCCAAAAAGTTGAAAAGGAAAGTTTTGAGTGAGGAACAGAAGGGTTCAAATTAAGAGACCACTACAAATTGAACGCTTCTGTTCCTCATACAAAACTTTCCTTTTCAACTTTTTTGGAAAGGAAAGAAAAAGGTGCAGTGGTCTCTGAATTCTTTCCGGAGCTTAATAAATTGTTTTAATTTAAGAAATCTACTTTCTGAGTATAATTGTAGGCAGGTTTAAAGCACAATCCATGTTGATAAATTAATATTTTTCTTTTCAGCTATAATAATAAAAAAAAATCAGCAGATATAATCGGTATCAGTAAATAGTTCCACTCAAAAATCGTAATGGGTATCAGGTACAAAAATCCCACATCGTTCGGGCTCCGGAAAGGAGAGGTTCACTTAAGTACAAATTATACATTTACAAAAAACAATAAGACCAGTGTGAGAGACTCCTAAAGTGAAATTGTCTTAATCTGTTTAAGGCATATTTACCCTACTATAGTTTTACTTAAATTTGCTTTTTAAATTTGACTTTTTGAGATTAGCATTAGCAATGAGATTAGCACTGGCTTTAAATTTGTTTTATCATCTAAACGGTTGAACATGTAAATTCTCAAGCGTTAGCTTCCTCTGTAACGTGGGGCAATTTTCTTACGGATACCAGCAGTGGTTAACTGTGGTGTGATGCAATACCTTGCTCAATTTCATTTGTAGACTCATGACGTCACATAGGAGGTAGTAGGATGCTTCTTGTTGTTATTGAGTTGTTAGTAAACAACCCAAAGCTGTGCTAGCTGAATAAATAGGTTAATTGGCTCTTGCAATGTAATACACTAAAATTAAAGAGAAGAAGATTCTAAAATTAAATTACAGATGCTCTTTAAGGTCACTAAAATATAGTTGTAGGGTCACTCCCCCCAGAAGAGAGTATTTGTCTTACCAGATCTGTGAGCTCTGAGTAATAACCTGGGCAGAACATTATGCATCTCTTAGGGCCAGTTTCACAGACAGATTAAGCCTAGTGTAGGACTAAAAAAACAAGCTCAGTGGAGTTCATTTTTTAGTCCTAGACTAGGCTTAATCCGTGTTTTAGTCCTAGACTAGGCTTAATCCGTGTCTGTGAAACCGGCCCTTAGTGTATTTTACTATTTTTAGCATTGTTGAGTATCTTCCCCTCTGATTTAAGCCTACACCAGCACTTAGGTCTGTACCCAATCTCTTCGGTACATTTTTAATTCCTAGCGATTTAAGAAGATAGATAGAAACTATATTCTGCATTATAAACTCTCAACCAGAGTTTGCTCAACTCTTTAGACAGTTAAATAATTTAGTTCTATAGAGGTTTCAAGTCTTTAGACAGTCAAATAATTTAGTTCTATAGAGGTTTCAAGTCTTTAGACAGTCAGACCTATTAGTTCTATAGAGGGTTCAAGTCTTTAGACAGTTAGAACTGTTAGTTCTACAGAGGGTTCAAGTCTTTAGACAGACCAGTAGGTTCTTTGTTCCTCTAAATATCAACACTGGTGCTGATGAATACCAGACTAAACCATAACCGAATGACTGAAATATCTTGTTTTTGTGAGGGCCCTTTTGCCATAGGTTACTAGTGAGGGCTTGTGGTTGTCAGTAGAATAATAATTTGTACACAAAAACAACTTTAGCTGCCTGAAGTCAGTAATTGTTATGAGTGTGTTCAGCTGGCTGCACTGTGTCTCTCTGTGCGTCTCTCTGTGCGTCTCTCTGTGTGTCCGTGTGTGTTGATGGGCTGTTAATGAGAGAACTATCTAGCTGCTAAGAGAGAGTGTCAGAAAGCCGTACTAGCTAGTGTCTTATCTCCTCTCTCACTGCTACTGCTAGCAAAAGAGGAAGTCTTGTGACAGTAGGATCTGAGGGCTGGCATCTCAGTATCAGCCAATCAGTCAGTCTTTCTCATCTCTCTTTTTTTTTGGTATTTCTGATGAACTTGAGTTTATCTTTTTAAAATCTCTCTATTTGTCTGTGTTGGCTGATTCTAGTTAATTGGCTCGTTGGTGCTCGCTGTTGGTTTGTGGTTGCGGCTTGACCCTGTGACTGTCGCCATGCTGAACGGAGATGGAGCGCCGGACACCTTCTTCTACGGTGAGTTCACGGACAGGCCTCTGCTAATCAAAACGTACGAGTTAGCCAACGGGACTAAAAGACATGGGTGCCACGTCGACCAGTGAGCATGAAGGAGAGACGTTGTCGGCCAGTGGTGATGTCAAACATTAATAAGCAGTAAGAGGTATCATTTACATTTGAGATGTTAGTCATTAAGCAGATGCTCTTCTTCAGAACGCCTCACATTTAGGGCCTCTTAAAACTGCAAGAGAGCAAACAAAACAGAATAGTTGCCTTATTGTACATAATAATTTACATGACTTTTCAGTTTACTTTGGCAGCGACGGCCAGATAACCTGTGATAAGGTGTGGCCTGAGGTCCAGAGAAATATGACCCCAGTTACTGGAGTGTTCAGGAGGAGCAGCGAGGACAGTCGCAAGCGTTTCTTTTCCAAACAGCCTAAAAAAGCCAGTAAAAGACCAGTATGTTTCACATTCCTAAAACTGCATTATCTAACCCCAGCTCTACTGAATGTTGGTCATGCTATCCAACATTAATGTTAGGCTATACTCTATGTTTAAATTTGGCATTTAATAGCTAATAAAAAAACATTTCGGCAAGTGGTAGCCATCCAAGATCAAGCTGAAAGTGCTCCAGACATGGCCAATAGGGCTTTCCAGCCATGAACCCCCATCTACCCTTGCGGTCTGGTGAGGTTTCAGTGACGGGGGTTGTAAAGGTTTAAATGGTTTGTTGACATGTTTCCATCACAGCAGCCTGTGAATCAACTCCTCTGTCCTGGGAGGGGAGGAATATTCCTACCACAGCCTACACACACACACACACACACACACACACACACA
>JACXGI010012969.1:5291-16190 GCA_016801175.1 Esox masquinongy | reverse complement strand
ATCCCCTTGTTACCTGTATCTCTCCTTACCTGTATCTCTCCTTTTTCATAAACTGCTATTGTATAATAGTTTGCCACTGTCTCATCTACTATTGTTAAAACTGAGTGGACATTTGAAATTCCATCACATGGCCCAATGAAAACGCTTAATGAGGCAATTAAGAGATTTAATTGGGAACCCATAATGAGTTATTGAACATTAAAGCTTAATTTGGACAGCATGCAGTTCAGGGAAAATGAATTAAATCGCAAATACATCCACTGAATCCTAAATGACACCATAATCCCTATTTAGTGCACTTGTGACCAGTGTTCATCATGTATTTGTTCACTACCTTATGTGGTATGCAGGAGATTTTCCTATATTATTGTTGGTCCACCCCATTGCTGATCCCAAATGGCACCAGAGTCCCAAAATTTATAATATGGTTTCTGTAGTGTACTACATACATAAACACATAGACCCAATGTCCTCAGAAGATTGCTGATGGCTGACAGAGTAGACTTGAAATAACTGTGATCCTCTGCATTGATATGAATTCTCACATTATTCCCAGAGGTTCCATCAGTGTTGTAATATATAGGGATTAGGGTTCCATCTGTTCTGTATAGGGTTCCATCAGAGTAGTGCACTATATGTAGAATAGGGTTCCCTCTGATTAGTGTTCTGTATAGGCAATAGAGTTCCATCACAGTACTGTTCTGTCTAGGGAATAGAGTTCCATCTGAGTAGTGTACTATATATGGAATAGGATTCCATCTGATTAGTATTCTGTATAGAGAATGGGGTTCTGAGTTGTTCTCTATAGGGAATAGGGTGCCATCAGTGTAGTGCACTATATATGGAATATGGTTCCATTAGTATTCTGTATAGGAAATAGGGTTCTGTCTGAGTCGTGTACAATTTAGGGAATAGGGTTAAATAACAGTAGTGTACCTTATAGGGAACCGGGTTCCATCAGAGTAGTGCGCTATATAGGGAACCGGGTTCCATCAGAATATTGTACTATATAGAGAATAGGGTTCCATCACAGTAGTGTACTATATAGGAAATAAGGTTCCATCAGAGTAGTGCACTATATAGGGAATAGGGTTCCATCAGAGTTGTCCACGGTATAGGGAATAGGGTTCCATCAGATTTGTGCACTATATAGGGAATAGGGTTCAGACTGAGTAGTGCACTATGTAGGGAATATGGTTCCATCTGAGTACTGCCCTATATAGGGAATAGCGTTCCATCTGCATAGTGTTCAGTATAGGAAACAGGGTTCCATCAGTAAAAAGGGCTTTATAAATGAATTTGATTGATTGATTTGAATAGGGTTCCATCAGATTAGTGCACTATACAGGGAATAGGGTTCCATCTGCGTAGTGTTCAGTATAAGAAAACTGGGTTCCATCAGATTAGTGCACTATATAGGGAATAGGGTTCCATCTGCGTAGTCTTCAGTATAGGAAACAGGGTTCCATCAGATTAGTGCACTATATAGGGATTAGGGTTCCATCTGCGTAGTGTTCAGTATAGGAAACAGGGTTCCATCAGATTAGTGCACTATATAGGGAATAGGGTTCCGTCTGAGTAGTGTACTATACAGGGAATGGGGTTCCATCTGCATAGTGTTCAGAATAGGAAACAGGGTTCCATCAGATTAGTGCACTATATAGGGATTAGGGTTCCATCAGAGTAGTGCACTATGTAGTGAATAGGGTTCCATCAGAGTAGTGCACTATATAGGGCATAGGGTTCCATCAGTGTAGTGCACTATATAGGGAATAGGGTTCCATCTGAGTAGTGTTCAGTATAGGAAATAGTGCACTACTCTGATGGAACCCTATTTCCTATACTGAACACTACTCAGATGGAACCCTATTTCCTACATAGTGCACTACTCTGATGGAACCCTATGTAGGAAATAGGGTTCCGTCAGAGTAGTGCACTATGTAGGGAATATGGTTCCATCAGAGTACTGCACTATATAGGGAATAGGGTTCCATCAGAGTAGTGTACTATATAGGGAATAGGGTTCCATCTGGGCTGTGTAATATAGAGTTAAATTGGGGATTGTAGTGCGGTCACATTATTATGTTTACTAAACCCCAAGTCCATCCATGGTTTATTGTCCACAAACATTTTACTACCAGTTACTGTACTTTTTCCCTTGAATCTTTCTTCCTCTCCCACTGCCTTGCATTTATTTCTGCCAGATATTACACTGAGACAGATATTACGTTTTGACACAGCTCTGTCATTATTTGATTTCAATTTCCCAGCGTCTGCTGGAACAGCCCTGCAGCCCTGGTCATGAATATGTTGTAGACTGATGCATAATACATATAGTGTGTCTTCAATGGAGCTTTTTCCCTATGTAGTGCACTACTTTGACCTGGACACTATGAGACAGGGTACATGGTGAATTGATGTAATTTGTGATACTTCATATTTCCCCTGTGAAACAGCTGATTCAGTTGACTCTTGGATTTGTTATGAACCAGAAAGCTATTGAGGAAGAGTCATAGTAATAAAACTCCAGCCCTGTTTAAACCGTAAGATCTAGCTCTATTTATGTAGCGCGTATGATCTTGCTCTGTTTACTGTACGTAGAGCGTAAGATCTTGCTCTGTTTACTGTATGTAGAGTGTAAGATCTTGCTCTGTTTACTGTATGTAGAGTGTAAGATCTTGCTCTGTTTATTGTACGTAGAGCGTAAGATCTTGCTCTGTTTACTGTACGTAGAGCGTAAGATCTTGCTCTGTTTACTGTACGTAGAGCGTAAGATCTTGCTCTGTTTACTGTACGTAGAGCGTAAGATCTTGCTCTGTTTACTGTACGTAGAGCGTAAGATCTTGCTCTGTTTACTGTACGTAGAGCGTAAGATCTTGCTCTGTTTACTGTACGTGGAGCGTAAGATCTTCCTCTGTTTGCGTAGAGCGTAAGATCTAGCTCTATGTAAACGGTGAAGTATAAATGGAAAGCAATGTCAACAGAATTTACAGATGTATTGTTTTTGGAAAATTATAGCCTGTAGTAGGCAGTGGAGTCAGAAAGATTGCCCTACAATGTTACTGTGTCAATTAGGTTGTCTGAAAAATGAACTACACTGTTTTATTTACCACCCATACATTGTGCAGCTAAAGCAACCCTTTGTATCCTAGATTGCTGGGACAACTTCTCTCACCCGTACAAGAGGAAAGAATTTGGGAAATGGGAACTCTGTCTGCCACCTAAGCATGACAAGTCACCAGCCGTAGATCACAAGACCAAACTCAAGGTACATTCTACTATTCTGTATGATGTAAACCACAAGACCAAACTCAAGGTACAGTGTACTATAATGCATAATCTAGCCCAAAAGACTAAACTCAAGGTACTGTACATTCTGATTGGTTTCGCCCCCGGGGGGACATTTATCAGCCCGGCCCATTGGGGTTGTTCTCCAAACACCGTCCTTGCTGGGAACTCCATGGCCCAGCATGTAGCAGTTCCGGTGCTGGGGCTGTGTTGTCCTGGAGCATGCCTGATCAAATGATGAAAGTGTTTCCAACTATTAAGAAACAACCCCCAGATGTAACATTCATATTGCTGCTATCCCTACATATCAGTTGCACATGCCACCTTGCACCTTCAATTTGCCTGCACTGTACATTTAGAATTGCAATTGTGCTTGCTTTTATTTTTTTCAGATGTTAAATACACATGTCAACCTCAGAACCTCATTGCTGCTATCCCCTCATTTCAGTTGTACAATCTACCTCACACCTCCATCTTACTCGATTGCACAGTCGAAATTACCATTTGTACTTGCATTTGCCTCCTCGCACAATGATTCATTCCCACTTGCACATGCATATACTTAATACTTGAAAATTTGTACATATACTGCCCTACCTTATTTTCCTTCATTGCTTATTTACAATTGCCAATTTACACTGTATTTGCCTTCATTGCACATCTCCACTTGTAACATACACTTTACTCAATACTCGTAAATTTCCTGCCCTCTTCTATTTGCACTTCTGGTTAGATGCTAACTGCATTTCCTTGTGATGTACTCGTATTGTTCAATGACAATAAAGTTGAATCTAATCTAATATTGCATGCAATTATGTAATGCACTGGAAATCAAATTAGAAAAGATAAAATTACGTTTCAAACTTCTCATCCTTGTACAGGATTCTTCTAAGTGTGGTGAACTAAGTGTCAACTAAGTGTGGTTTCTGTTCCCCTGCCATAATCAAGTCAGGCTGTGGGAGAGTTCGTTGCCTGTGGCTTTAAGTACATGTTTAATCAGTAGGCATTCCATTATTGGTCAATTTTGAGATTTTTTGGAAAACCCAGAATTTTTATCATCAGTGGAATTTATCCAAACGATAACAGAGCCAGACTGCTACCGTAACATATTGATTATAACAGTCTTGAATTGAGGTTAGGAAATGCAGCTCAGTTTCCACCTCATTTTGTGGGCAGTATGAACATAACCTGTCTTCTCTTGACAGCCAGGTCTGCCTATGACAGCCTCTCTCATTAGTAAGGCCATGTTCACTCAGTCAGTACATAGTCCATAGTTTTTCTTAGTTTTAGGTCTGTTACAGTTTAGGTCTGTCGCAAGTGTTCTGCCACTGTGTATTGTCTGTTCAGGATCTCTGATTATTTCCCTTAATTGCTAATCGCGTGCTCTGAGCCAATCCGAAAACAAATGAAACCACTAAAAAGTCAACAAGGGAGATAGAATTTATATTTCTTGAAAAACGTACTTGTTAAATAGCGTTTGTTGCTAAAAACAGCCGAAGTGAATGTGATGACCGCTAATTGGGACTGTTCTGAGAGAGCTGGTAATTGGTCTGTTGTCTGGGCACAAACGAAACGCTTGCAGGGTAATAACTAGGGACAGAGACAGTGCGGGTGGGCAGATCTGGAGACACTATTTCCCCATCCTGAGGGTGGAGTATTAACTAGGTGTCCTCCCCCTGTGTTTGGGCTAGAGGACAGTCCTCCCAGGGGAACGTGTAACCGCCAGGCTAAACTTATTCAGATTATTGCAGTGTTAAAACTAGGGACAGAGACGGGGGGGCTGGACACTGCAACGTCCGAGGGGTTGGGGGGATCAGAGACACTGTGGACACTAATAAGTGTCTGTTGTTTGCTTTGTGCTTATTTGTTTTGTAGAATTTCACTGTGTTGGTGTACTTTTTTGTAGCTCTCTGCTTTTACCCAGTAATTGTACTTTTAATTGTACTTTTTACTCAATAATTGTACATTCTGTATCAAACCAGTTGTAATCTGTAGCCTTATTTTGTTTCTTATATTTTGTCAGTTTCAGTTGTGTTGCTTTTGCAGATTGCCTGAATATACTGACGTTATTTAGATTGATGCTATCTTTACTGTGAGTACACACCGATCAGCCATAACATTATGACCACCTGCCTAATATCGTGTAGGTCCCCCTTTCGCCGCCAAACAGCCCTGACCCGTCAAGGTTGGGCCTCCATGGATCGGACGTGTTTGTCCAGCACATCCCACAGATGCTCGATTGGATTGAGATCTGGGGAATTTGGAGGCCAAGTCAACACCTTGAACTAGCTGTGTTCCTCAAACCATTCCTGAAACATTTTTGCTTTGTGGTCTTGGCACATTATCCTGTTGAAAGAGGCCAATGCCATCAGGGAATACCGTTGCCATGAAAAGGTGCACATGGTGTGCAACAATGCTCAGATAGGTGGTACGTGTCAAAGTAACATCCACATGACTGGACCCAAGGTTTCCTAGCAGAACATTGCTCAAAGCATCACACTGCCTCCGCTGGCTTGCCTTCTTCCCATAGTGCATTGTGGTGCCATGTGTTCTCCAGGTAAGCAACGCACACACACCCGGCCATCCACGTGATGTAAAAGGAAACGTGATTCATCAGACCAGGCCCCCTTCTTCCCTTGCTCCCTGGTCCAGTTCTGATGCTCATTTGCCCATTGTAGGCACTTTTGGTAGCGGACAGGGGTCAGCATGGGTGCCCTGACTGGTCTGTGTGTACGCAGCCCCATACGCAACAAACTGTGATGCACTGTGTTCTGACACCTTTCTATCAGTACCAGCATTAACTATTTCAGCCATTTGAGCTACAGTAGCTTGTCTGGATCGGACCACATGGGCCAGCCTTCGCTCCCCATGTGCATCAATGAGCCTTGGCCACCCATTGCCCTGTCGCCGGTTCACCACTTTTCCTTCCTTGGACCACTTTTGATAGGTACTGACCACTGCAAACTGGGAACACCCCACAAGGTCTGCAGTTTTGGAGGTGCTCAGGCCCAGTTGTCTAGCCATCACAATTTGGCCCTTGTCAAAGTTGCTCAGATCCTTACACTTACCCATTTTTCCTGCTTCTAACACATGAACTTTGAGGACAGAATGTTCACTTGCTGCCTAATATATCCCACCCACTGACTGGTGCCATGATAACGAGATTATCAGTTCACCTGTCACTGGTCATAATGTTATGGCTGATCGGTGTAAGTGGTATCCAGAAAGTTATCTACAGATTGCTTTCTGGCATTCTCCTGTGCAGTTTTGAACCAATTTGTAAGAATTGTTGATGTTGTACTGCTTACTGAGCTGTGAATATGCGGTTATTCCTCTCTGGTCTTTTTAGAGGCAAGGACATTTGGTTGGGATCAGACCAAGTTGTTAGTTGTTTGACATTGCATGAGCTGAGAGAGAAAAAATGAGTGTCTGATGTTCTGTGGCCAAGAAGTGAGCAGTGGAATAATATTTTATTTTTTATTAAACCTGTACACAAACACTGGGATTGATCAAATAGACCACAAAGACAATGTCAGATCACAAAAATTATTTACATACATGCTTACCAGGGCTTTTGTTAGCCAGCTAAACAAATGAAAAGCTGGTAAAATGATTGGCTGCCGGACACATTTTCCGGATGTAAAGAAACTAATATTTCAGTTTTCAAAATGTCCATACTGGCACCGTGTGGTAATTCAGTGAAGTGTTCTATAACTGGGCAAAACTGACAGTGATTGCTTTAATTGTCCTGACTTAAGGTGTGGCTGTAGAGAGGGGACTCTCCAAACACAGAGTAAAGATGGCTTCACGGAGTAAAGACTACTTCACAGATTCCTCTTGCTTTTTTGTTCACTGGGGCCTCCCACTCCTTTATATTCTGGTTAGAGCCAGTTTGCGCTGTTCTGTGAAGGAAGTAATAAACGTTGTACGAGATCTTCAGCTTCTTGGCAATTTCTCACATGGAAATGCCTTCATTGCTCTGAACAAGAATAGACTGATGAGTTTCAGAAGAAAGTTATTTATTTTTGGCCAGTTTAAACCTGTAATGGAACCTACAAACACTGATGCTGAAGATACTGAACTTGACAGTTTTATTACTTCTTTAATCAGCGCCACAGTTTTCAGCTGTGCTAACATAATTGCAAAAGGGTTTTCTAATGATCAATCACCCTTTTAACATGATCAACTTGGATTAGCAAACACAACATACCATTGGAACACAGGACTGATGGTTGCTGATAATGTGCCTCTGTTATCCTATGTCAATATTCCATTGAAAATCAGCTGTTTCCAGCTACAGTTGTCATTTACAACATTAAAAAACTTAAATCTATTAAAACAATTTTGTTGTGGGAGAAGATGCTAAGGTCTGAAGAGCACAAAATAGAGCTCTTTGGCTTCAACGCTAAATGCTGTATTTCGTGCAAGTCTCACACCTCCTCATATCATGGGAACCATTGCTACCTTGAAGCATGGTGGTAGCAGCATCATGTGTTGGGGATGCTTCTCTGCACTGTCGTGGAAGTTAAGATACAGGGCAAAATGTATGCAGGAAAGTAGAGATGAATCCTGCTAGAAAACCTCATGTATGTAAAAGACCTTTGACTAGGGAGGAGATTCATATTTCAGCAGGATTTAAAAAGTGGATTTAAAAAAAGAGGTAATTGTCCTGGAGTGGACCAGTCAAAGCTCGGACCTAAATCCAATTGAGAATAATGTGAAAAGAGTTGAAAATTGCTATACATCAACGGTTCCCATCTGGCTTGACGGAGCTTGAGTAATTTTGCAAAGAAGAATGGGCAAAAATGTCTGTGTCCATATGTGCAAAACTGATATCGACTACCAAATATTCACTGAAGGGGGTGGATTCATTTGGTTTTGTAGAATTTATTTTTCGCTTTTACATTGAGTGTAAGTTTTAGGGTTATTGAACTAGCATTCAAGAACAACCAAGCGTGTAATCACATCAGTGCAAATACTCAGAAACCTGAGAACACCATCTTACTTAAGTAGAAGTTGAGTTAAATTTAACTTCGCAACTGAAGGAGGTGAATTGTGATTCAACTGAAATGTGTTCGAAGCCCAACAGCTTTGTCGCACCACTTGCTCTGAGGCACTGTGTGTTCCTCTAGTGGCCGGGCAGGTTTGGCTGCTTGACACAGTAGTAACACTGAGAGCTAATAACCTTTTAGAGCTGTGTTGTGCCCAGAGGATCAGGGAAACAGAAAGACTGACACACACGTCAGCATAACGTTAGTGTGAGTCAGTCTAAAGGGTGATAAGGAACAGATGGAAACCCTGGCGTCTGTCCTGTCCCCCTCTTTCCTCCTCATCCTTCTCCCTTTCTCCTCATCTCCCTCCCCTTTAATCCCTTCCTTTCCTGCCTCACCTTTCCCTCTCTTAAGATCTTATTTTGTAAACATTGTCTGAAAATGGTAGTAATCCTTTGTGTTGGATCTGCACAGTAATGTTTTGCTTAATTAGGTGTGCTTGCTGATGCTTGCTGTACATTTTATTAGTATTATTCATATTATTTTGCAAACTGGTAAAGCTAAAGAGATCAACACAATATTACAACATTCAGAGGTAACTTAGAAAATAAAGCTTAATAATACTTTCCAAAGTTAATGAACATTTGCATAAACCAATGCATTTCAGTGACCATAGATGCCATGCTGAAAACACCATAAAAACTTTTTAAAATGTACAGACCAATCTGGAATAGGTTGCTTGTGGACAGCTTTAGCTAATAGTAATTTGTTTTTAACTATAACCACTTACTACTTCCATAAAAGTTCCATGTGTTTAAATGGTGTTCCATGTGTTTAATATTGCATTTCAGTAGCCATATTTAATATTGCATTTCAGTAGCCACATTAAATATTGCATTTCAGGTGCTGTTAAATGTGAAAAAAACATCTGATCACTGCTATTCTTTATCTGTTTAAGCTTGTAACAACATTCAAACATTAAAATATCAGATATCCTCCAGACTATCTGATTAAATTGGAGCTCCAAGCTCCAATTTACTCCTTGTGACATGTGAATTGGTTGTGTGATTTATTTGGCACTGTCACGTGATAGAAAATAATCTTATAATGCAGCAATCTGCAAAACGGTATGTCACTCTGGATAGGATTGAATGCTAAATGACAAAATATTCTTTATACAAACAGTGAAAAAAGCATATATTTTTATTGAATATATGTTACTGTTCAAGAATTAGTGTGTTTATTTAATTCTTTCAGAAGTCCTACCATTTTTTAAGCAATTGTAGATTGTCCCCTTCAGTGTAATTTAAGTAGATTACTGGTATAGGTCAATTGCTTGGTAAGGCCAAACTGAGCATGAAATAATTAAAATGCTTATTTTCTATTAAAACTATATACATATATAGTTTTACTCTTTCACTCAAGTGGAATAACGACTATGTGAAGTTCATTCAGCCAAGGGGGGCAACATTAGCTCTTGATGCTAGAGTTCTGATAAATTTGCATTAATTTAAATTGCATTCCTCCAGTGTTGAAGTGAAAATTACATATCTACATAACTCATCTGTTGACTGATGATCCTACTGTAGCTAGCTAGCTTATTTTCTAACCTGCTGTCTTATCACTTCCCTGGAGAGGTCTTGTTGTCATCATTGTGTTTGGCCAGGTTGGTGGTGTTCCCTTCCTTGCACTGTAAAGCTTTGTACCACCTTTTGCAAATTGGTTTACTAATGTATGTGAGCTAACCCTTGTCATCAACGCTGTAGACATTATTATCTGAAAGCTTGCTTCTCATGACAATGTCGTCTACAGTTTGTGGGCGTGGTGGTGGTGTTGTTTGTTGGATGATAATCCATCCCTCTTCTGTCTGGCTTCACAAAAGTGTTTCATGTTGAGTCAGCTGAACCTGTCAATGTGACAGTCGTACAGAACGTAACAAAAATGTTAGTACCAAACTGTCTCTGAATGAATTAATGTTACTCTCTCTGGATCCAGTAACGTTACTCTCTCTGAATCCAGTAACGTTACTCTCTCTGGATCCAGTAACGTTACTCTCTCTGAATCCAGTTACGTTACTCTCTCTGGATCCATAAATGGGACACTGGCCTGTAGGGTTTGGTTAAAATGAGTGGAATAGGGTGTCAATAGGGATGCAATGTGTGTATCTACATTTGTAATGTTTCTGACCTCTGGCCTCTGACCCTGTCTGTTGTCCTTGCAGGTTGTAGTCCATACCAAGGCAGGAGAACGTCTGTACCGCATCTCTCCATGGGCCAAGTACGTGACCCAAGCTGAGAAACAAGTCACATATGACTGGGTCCACTGGGATCCTCCTCAACCATATCTGGTACGTTCCTAATGAGTGTTTAGTTAGTACAATCTGATCTTCTAAGTTATTTCTAAATGGTTGGTTAATACAACCATATACAGTGGGGCAAAAAAGTATTTAGTCAGCCACCAATTGTGCAAGTTCTCCCACTTAAAAAGATGAGAGAGGCCTGTAATTTTCATCATAGGTACACTTCAACTATGAGAGACAAAATGAGAAAAAAAAATCCAGAGAATCACATTGTAGGATTTTTAATGAATTTATTGGTAAATTCCTCGGTAAAATAAGTAT